>PVKB01005405.1:0-98659 GCA_004027205.1 Ctenodactylus gundi
GGCGGGCGCGCTGGGGGCGGGGCGGGAGGAGGGAAGGGGCGGAGCCCGGCCTGCGGCGCGCCGAGCCCGACTCGCAGTGGCTGTGTGGCCCGGCGGCGGCAGCGACGACACACGGCGGCGACAGTAAGTGCGGGCAGAGGTGGGGCGGCGGCCCCGGCCCTCCTGTGCGGCGCCTCTCGCTGTTTCTGCCCCCCAGAGCTCCTGCCCTGTGTCCCCTGTCCCCTCCCTGGGTTTCCGTCTTCTTGAGCGCCCCACGCGGGGCCTGAGAGTGGACCAGCCGCCCCCCCACCCGAGACCCCCGCGGCGGCCGGCACCCCGGGCCAGACTGTGGGCGCCTGCGACTGGGGGCGTCCACGGCCGCACAGCCGACTCCTCCCTGGCCTCTGTGGGGCCTCCCAGCCCCGCTGCTCCGCGCGGCCCGGCCTCTGTCCGCCACGGGGACGTCGAGGTATAGAGGAGGCCGGCTTGGCGGAGTGGGAGCCCCCCAGGCGGTGTGCCTCGCCTCGAGGCAGCAGGGCCCCCATCCTGCGGAAGCCCGGGCGCTTCCCTAGCTTTGTCTTTCAGTTTTCATCCAAAAGCTAGCAGCGAGCTTTTATGAAGAGTAATAAGAGTTTGCTCACTCCAGTGCCCCGGCCGTGACCCGGGTTAGAGAAATTTCCCGGCTCCTTCAGCGGCTTGGTCAAGGCTGAATGGCCCTGCACAAATAGACTCAGGAGCTGAGAAGGGGCGCTGGCCACGTGGGGCCTGAGTGACCCGCCGTTGTCCCTGGATCATCTGGGGACCACAGCTTACCAGCTCCCTGTTGCCCTGCATAGGTCTTAATTACCTTTTCCCCTGATACTGGGAATCGAACCTAGGGCCTTTACGTGGAGCTACACCCCAGCCCTTTTTAAAATTGCTTTTTAATTTTTTTAAGACAAAGTCTGGCCAAGTCACTGAGTTGCCCAGGTTTCGTGCCGTCTTGCAATCCTCCTGCCTCAGTTTCCCAGGGTGTTGGGGTTTCAGGTGTGTACCCCTGAGCCTGGCTGGTCCTAATTACTTTTTACCTTCTCTAGCATTCATTTTTTTTAGCTAGGCCTGGTGGTGCCAGGCTGTAATGCAGCAGCACCCTAGGAGGCTGAGGCAGGAGGATGGCAAAACCCTGTCCAGCCTGGGCAGCTTAGCAACTCAGTGAAACCCTGTCTCAAAATTTAAAAAGAGGCTGGGAATGTAGCTCAGTGCAAAGGCTCTGGGTTCGATCTCCAGGACTAGGGAAGACAAAAGACAAACACAACTATTGTGCATGGATATGCAAGTGGTACACACACACCCTGCTGGTCTCTGTGAGTGAATGGAGGCCGGCCAAGGCTCTTCACAGCCAGAGGGTGTAAAGTAGACGCCCTCACGGGTGCTGTGGGCTGTAGCTTCGGACATGCACTTCCCAGCCGGGACAGTGTCTACTCCAGCAAGTGGTGTTGAACGGGTTCTCAGTGCCACCGGTGCCTCTGTCACAGCTGCAGGCTGTGAGGCCTTCACGAAGGAGGCCTGGACATCATGTTCCCAGCCCGGCCTCTCACTGCGCTCAGCTCTGTCACCTCACCTTTGCCATCTGGTAGCTATGCGACCTCGGGCAAGTTACCCAGCCATTCATTCTGGGCTTCTAACCTCTCATTGGTGAAATGGATCTTAGAATAGTACTCATATAATAGGCTCAAGTGCTGGGCGTGACTCTGAAGTATGTGAATTCTGGATTTAATTGTGGCTGTGGGATACATGCCACAGGGTTGTGGAACCCTGGAATGGAGTGAATGTGCTCAAGGCTTCTTTCCCTCTGAAGGAGGGGGCGGTGGTTTTAGAGGTCACACTCTGCCCATTAAAGGACACCTGTAATCCCAGCCCTCTGGAAGGCTGAGGCAGAAGGATTGCAAATTCGGGCCCAAGTTGGGCAACTTAACAACTAGCAAGCTGCTGTCTCAAAATCGAAAATGAAAATGCCTGGGAATGTAGCTCAGTGTGAAGACCCTGGATTTGATCCCCAGTATCACTAAAAAGGACAGAGTCCTACTTCCTTTTTCAGTGGCTGCATATAGAGAGATGAACACGTCTAGATCACCTTTGCCTTCCTGGATTGCTTGCCGTGGGCCCCACGCCCCACTGTGCCATAGTGTCTTGCGCCCAACCCATCACACACATGTGTATTCCCTGTTGTATGGTTGGGGTAACCTCCCAGGTCTCTCACAGTTCTGATATCCTGTCTTTCTCTGAGTCTGATTTTTGTTTTTCTTCCTGATTCTTGTTTTGTTGTTTTTTGTTTGTTTGCTTTTTGAGATAGGGTCTTGCTCTGTAGTCCAGGCTGGTCCTGAACTTACTACGTAGCCCAGGCAGGTCTGGGACTCATGGCAGTCCTCCTGCCTCAGCCTCCCAAGTACTGGGGTTATAGGCGTGCGCCACCACGCCCAGCTTCCTGACACTTGAACCTGCAACTCCTTGTTCACATTCTGGTGACCATGTAGACCTAGCCTAGGGTACAGTGTTTGTGGGCCAGCCAAGTCCCCAGCTCTGTCCAGCTGCCGTGCTCTCTAATATGCTCTATCCGGGTCTTTTCCACCCTGATCTTGCAGTGGCCTTTGTCCCAGAGGACGATGGGCGTCAAAGCTCCAACTCCACCTACAGAGCTGCCGGCAGCCTGCTGCACGCTGACCAGGAGGCCCTGCTGGGGAAGCAGCTGGATCGCCCGCCGCCTGGCCAGCAAAGGCCCGAGGACCGCTGCAATGCCACCTATGCCATCTTCTTCAGCCTGGGCATCGGCGGGCTCCTGCCATGGAACTTCTTTGTCACTGCCAAGGAGTACTGGGCCTTTAAGCTCCGCAACTGCTCTAGCCCGGGTGCGGGGATAGACCCCGAGGACTCCGACATCCTGGTAAGGGCTGGCAGGGCCACCCCTGGGTACACCATCCCCCCAAGGCGTGGTTCTACTGTGAATACCTTCGTGATAAGAATTCCATCCAACCCTGAGGCAGGCTTTGTGCTGAGAGTGACACCTAGGCCGGCAGGGAGGGTGGGTGTAGACAAGATGCAGGCCGGCCTGCAGGCCGCCTCCTGTGGAGCTGGGGAGAGGGTTGTAGCAAATGCAAGGGTCTGGAGTCTGTGCCTCCAGGTGTGTGAAGATGTGGACTTAGAAGCCTTAGGTCAGCCCGGCATTACAGGAAATTCTCAGAGTGCGGTGACTAAAACAAGACAGAAGACCTTTCTTTACTCTTAACTAAAGTCGGTGGCAGGAGAGGTAGTGCCTGACTTACGTGATGTTCTACAGGGTCAGGAACCAAGGTGTTCCACTAGGTACCGCTCTCAAGTCCAGGGTCACCTCATAGTCCAACATGGCTGCTCAAGCTCCAGCCTTTACATCCGTAGGGAAAAGGAAGAGGAAAAAGGAAAGAATGCCTGTTGCTTGTGAGAACCTTCCTAGAAATAACACCTTGCTTATGCCTATGTTATATTTTTCAAAACTCAGGCATGTGGAGCTGGAGGAATAGTACCATGGTTATAGCATTTCCCTAGCAAATGCAAGGCCCTGAGTTTGATTCCCCAATATCACATAAACTCGGCATGGTATGGCCCACACCTGTCATCCCAGCCACTTGGGAGGCTCAGGCAGGACGATTGCTACAAGTTCGAGGCTAGCCTGTGATACATAGTGAGACCAGCCTGGACTACAGAGTGAAACCCTGTCTCAAAAAAAAAAAAAAAAAAAAAAATTCTGGCATGTGACTAAACCAGTTTCAATGGAGGCTGAGAAGTGTAACCTTTTTTATTTAGGTGGTGCTAGGAACTGAGCTCTGAGCCTTTGCGTGGGTCTATATCCCGAGCCCATTTTTTTAGTTTTAATTTTTAAAATAATTTAAAAAAAAAATTCTTATCCCTTTCCCCTTCCTACCCTCTCACCCCACCGTGCCCCCTCTCCCTCTCTGCAAAGTCTGTCCTCTTACTTTCTTCCATCTCTCTTTACTTTTTCTGTAGTTTGGTTTTCTCATATTAAAGAAACCATATTTAGTTTTGATTTGAGAAAGAGTCTCAGTTGCTAAGGTGCGCAGGTTGGACTTGAACCTGAAATCTCCCAGATGACTCCAGGGCTAGAGCAGGGTTCTGACCTATTAATGTGGCAAAGATGTCCCTAGAAAGCACAGTGGGTGCAGCCTGGCTCCTAGTGTGGTCATGGGCCAGCAGCATCAATGCCGCCCAGACCCTTAAGTCAAGATCCACATGTTCCCAAGACCCCCTGTGACTGACGGGCACAGTGGACTTTTAGAAGCCCTGGCCAAGCCGAGGCTGTGGTCCAAATCCTGCCCATCCAGTTCCGGGCTCTGTGACCTCCATACAGCCTCACTTCCCTGGTGTGTCAGAAGATGCCACCTTCTGGGGGTTGGTGTCCCAGTGGGGCCCATTTCCATACGTCACAGTTATCACTGGGCCTAGTGGTGCAGGCCTATACTCCCTGCACTCAGGGAGCCTGAGGCAGGAGCATCACAAGTTTGAGCCTTGCCTGAGCAACTTGACAAGACCCTGTCTCAAAATTAAAAGAAAAAAAATAGACAGGGGATGTCTTAATAGCTCATTGTGGGGGCCTAGGGCTCAGGCCCGGGCACTACAAAATAAACATCATTATCGTGTGATCGTCAGCTGCCGGCCCACGCACTACGCTGCCCCACGCAGGGAAAGCTGTTTACCTCCCTGGGCTGCCTCTCCACCCACTTTTATTGACTGAAGACTCAAGCGTCCCAGCTTGCCTCTGGCCTCAGAACGTCCCCCACCAGTACTTCCTCCTGAAGGCCGCTGCCTGTCCCGGCCGGTGGGCGCCAGGCTGTGCGTGCGCACCTGTGTCAGCCCGCCCGCCTCTGTCTCCCAGCCCGGCGCTGGGTGCAGGCGGCACTGAGGACTGGCCAGCCGCGCGGCCGTCTCATCTTCCGGCACAGGCGGTGCGTCCCAGCTGCAGGCACTTAGCGTTCCAGGCCCTGCAATGATGCTTTATGGGCTCTTCCCAAGCGCTGGCAGGTGCGGATGTAGTACCTGCGGCTGCCGGAGCTCCTGGCTCTTGGCATCGGAGATGAGAGACCTGTCACCCTTCGATTCATGGGCCGGCTCCGGGAAGCAAGCATGCTGGGCCGGGCTGCATTTCACCAGCCATTTTTCTTTGCCTCATGCCTCACTCCCGCCCCCGCTCCCCATTCTTCCCCCATTCCTGATTTCCCTGGCCTTTGTGGCGAGGTGGCTCGTTGGCCCTGCGTCCTGAGGGCCGTTTTGGGGGGTTGCAGGGGCAGAAAGTCGGATGGTGTGTCTTCCTCCACCACCTGCAGCTCAGCCGAGGGGTAACCTGTTTGTGCCTGTAATTTCCTTTTACTATTTTGCCAGGGCAGAAGCATTTGTTGGGGAGTCTGACCCAGTAGGAGTGTTTGAACAGGATCCCTCAGTTACTTACAAGGTTGACTCCTGGTGCAGGCTCCTTCCCTTCTGTCTATGTCAGATTCTGGGATGGCTTGGGAGCAGCCTGCGTGCTGGGCCCTTTGTTTTCTGGAATAAAAACCTCAAACTCACCCCAGACTATCGGCCCAGGGCCAAAAAGATTGCGGCATAAGAGAGAAAAGTGACATCAAAAGATAGTGCGGGCTGCTCTCGGTTCCTGGCCCAGCCTGTCAGCGGAGGTGTGACCGTGAGTTCTCCTTACCCCTGAAAAGCAGGCCTTGGTAATCCTGTCTTTGAGACAAACACCAGAGGCTCAGAGAGGTTAAGTAATCTGCCCAGGATTACACAGCTAGGAATGGTTGTGGAGAATTTAAGTGCACAGATGGTGACGTAATCGTTTACAATGAGAGAGCAGCGTGGAGGGGGCTGTTTTGGGGGCAGGGACCCACCTACTTCCTGCCTCCACTAAACATGGTCCTTGTTTGTATAGAGTGTCTGTCTGGTCTGACCTGGTCAGAGCTTAGGCCCCAGGTTCCAAGCTGGCAGGTCTGTCATCTGTGGCTTCCCCAGCTGTGTGCCTGGGACTTCTGGGCCTCCTTGTGGTCAGGTCTCGTCAGGGCTCAGGGCTGGGACAGCACGGTGAGCTGGACAGCAGGGCTGCACTGCTTGCCCAGCCAGCGCCAGTCCCTGCTCTCCCGGATCCTCCCTGTGCCCCGCCCTCCCGCCTGCCTGCGAGGGCTCTTTTGGGGATGCTGCTGGCTCACAGTCCAGCATGACAAGTGGATGCTGCCCACCTGTCTCCTGACAAGGAGTCCCCACAGCTCAATTCTGGGGGTGGACAGGAGATGAAGCACCTCACCCTGAACCTCTGAGGCCACACTTCAAGTCAGGGGTTCCATGCCAGGCCTGCAGAGCCTCCTTCCACCCCCCACCGGCGTCTCAACCAACTTCTCAACACTGCCGGGCCGGCCCTGCCATTTTGTAGTGCCCAGGACCTCAGTGTCGCTCCCTGTGAGGAAGGTGGCAGCTTGTGATCCCACGTGACTCAGGAAGACGCCTCTTCCATAAATTATTAGCTCTCTGGGGATAGTGACTTTGCTGTCTTCTCGAACATTCTGTGTCCCCAACATTCCTGACATGGTGGCCAGCACTTAGTCCATTCCAGGGATCTGTGCCGCCTGTTATAAGAGCCTATGGAAGAAGGCCCCGTGACTGCAGTCTCAGAGATGGCCTGGCTCTGCAAGGGACCAAAAGATCTGGGGGTCAAAGTGGCCTTCACCCAACAAGTTCTGACCTTCTCAGTGGGTTGGCATAGACATGAAGTAGGGTTCCTGCAGGCTAGGTTGGCCTGGCTCAGCAGATGGGGGCTAGCATACCCTCTTCCTCGCAGCCTCTTCCTTGTTCCCCAGCCCTTCAGAGAAGCAGGATAGCACAGCTTGGGAACGTCCCAGTGACTGAGGGCGGGCATCCTGATCCAGAGGGGAAGGGTGAAAAGGAACTGAGAGGACCTGGTTACCAGAGGAAGCTGGAGCGGGGTTATCAGCGGTCTGGCCTGTGACCTCCTGATGTTTCCAAGTCCCCATCAGGCAGCTCCGGCTCTCCCAGCCCTCGGCCTACCGTCTCCTTTCACCCACACGATGATCTGATGGGGTCGTACTATTCTCTCCAGTTTCTAGATGGGGAAACCGAGGCACATAAGCCTTAGGCCTCTGACCTCTGGTCATTTGCTAACAAATGGCAGTGTGAGATTTGGCCCAAGCTGCTGATCACACATCACCTGGAGAATTTTAAAGAAAACCACCCATCTGCCCTTCCTTGCCAGTCCTGTCACACCTGGCTAAGGAAGGCAAGATGCGGGGTGCAGTGCTCTAGTATGGGGTGTAGTCAAAACAAGAAGTGAATGCTTAAAATGAAATTATCGGGGCTGGTGATGTAGCTCGGTGGTTAGAGTGCTTGCCTCGTTGTGCAAGGCCCTGGGTTCAACCCCCCAGGACCACGTAAAAATTAGCGGAACATGGTGGTGCGTGTCTCTCATCCCAGCATTAGGGAAACTGAGGCAGGAGGATTGCTGTGAGTTCAGGACCAGCCTGGACTGCAGAATGGGACCCTGTCTCTAAAATAAAAAAGTATTACAGTAAAAGACACTTTGCCATACGCCCCTCTGAACACTTTCCCCTGCTTCCACGCCATGCACAGCAGCATCCTTGCCACCCTCCTGGACGTCCCTTTCCATGAGCATCTTTAGTTGTGTTGTGTGGCTGCTTCCATGTCCTGAGTTGATTAAAAACATTTCCCTTCTATGGTGCCGGGTCCAGTGAGTAAGGTGAATGAGGACACACTGCCATGTTTTTCTTTGATAGAAATTGCTGCAGACAACTGTACGAGGCTCCCACACAGCTGGTGACGAGCGGTGGTGTGAGGGAGTCCCAGGGGCCAGAAGCTGCCACTGTTAGGAGGCTTCCGCTAGATTGTGAGGGTCGTAAGGGAGCCTTCTGGAGAACTTCCGGCCGTGCAAGTCACGTAGTCCACCTGGGAGCAGAGAGCACGTGTCCTGTGAGGATTGTTAGGGCAGCCACCTTGCCAGAACTGCAAGGAGGTGGCTTCATCTATGGCCAAGAGAGCGGGGTTCCTCACGGGACACTCGCAGACGTTATTTGATGTGTGGTATGCGTGGTGACTCATTCCTCAGTGTGGCGGTGCTGTTCCTGGAGTTGCCTTCCTAAGTCAGGGTGTGAAGGCCCTGGGCGGGGTCCTTTGCCCTTCTCTGGGGAGACACCCGCTGTGGGTGGGGCTGGGGAGTGCAGAACTGTGCAGCCCCTTCTTCCTTCCCAGTTCCAGCCTGGGGTGAGAGGCAGTGAGGTGGGCAGGGCCTCCTGGTGGGCGTCCTCACGCCTGGGCAGCAGGGGGAAGGTGTTCTGGCCTCCACCCCTGCACACTGCTGAGATATGGAGAGGCCCTGGATCAACCCAGGAACCTCTTCATGTGGGCCCAAGGAGTGGAGGTCACCTGCCCAGGAGTTCTAAGACTTTTGAGTCATTTTTGTTTTGCGCTTTTTTTTTTTTTCAATACTAGGGATCCAACCCAGGGCTTTTGCAATGAGTTCTATCCCCAGCCCACCCTCTTTTTTTTTTTTTTTTTTTTTTTGAGACAGGGTCTCACTAGGTTGCTGAGTCATCCATGGTGGGCTCATATTTGTAATCCCCCTGCCCCAGCCTCTGAGAGTGCTGGGATTATAGGCATGTACTGCTATCCTAGGCAGCAGTCCACTTTCTAAGAAAAGAATTCCATAGAGTGGTGCTAGGTGAACACCTCCCCCTTCCTTCAGACAAAGTGCCTTAAAGCAAGGCTTTGCCTGAGCCCTGTCACCCAAGAAAAGGAGCCAGCAGAGTGGGATAGGATCAGCCAGGACAGCAGGGGCTGCCGGCTTCCTGCCACAGGGCATGCGTGGGCGGCTGACACAGCAGGCCTCCACCTCCCTCCCTGCCACCGCCTGTCACTTGGGCTGGTGTAGGTGGCTGCTCCAAACCACTTTTAAAAATTAAGACCAAAAGTCAGTCATTTTTTTTACTCCCATGTCCACCCTCTGATTGTAACTGCAGGTCCAGCCAGCGTGCTGTTCCTAACCAGGCCCCATGCTATGGCTTTTCCTTTCGTGTAGCTCCCACTGGAGCCTACAAGGGACAGCGACAGCCCCGTCAGAGCCGCTGTCCTTCATGGCTCTGAGGCCCGGCCTGCTCTATTTCTCGGTTCTCCCTGCTGTGCCGGGACGCCCACCTCCACCTGCCCCGTGGTCCAGGCCCTTCCTGGCTGTCGATCGATCGCTGACTCTCTGCCTTTGATTTTGTTTCTTCCCATACATGTCCTTAGGAACCAGAGGCGATTTCCCTAGCCCTTTTTGGTTTTAGCCTTTATTTTTAGACAGGGTCTGGCTAGGTCTTGAAGTTGTCTGGGCTAGGTTCAAACTTGAGATCCTCATGCCTCAGCCCAGGCACTGGGTGGAAGGACTCACTCTACTACTGTACTCATGAACTCATCTTAAATGTGTCTGCAAAGACCCTAGTTCTGCATAGGGTCACATCCTGAGGTTCTGGGTAGACCTGGATTTTGGAGGCAGCCTTCAAGTCACTGGGGCATGCAGCCTCAGAGCTGGAGTTACAAGACCAGCCCCTGGGTTACAGAGAACGCCCGGGGCTGCCTGAGGGAGATGTTCCCCAGGGCAGCCGGGGAGGACTGAGATGTTAGCAATGGGGACTCCATTTTCAGGTAGTCTGGAGGTTAGGGAAGGAAGGGTTAGAGGGCATTTCTTTTTAGCCAGAGGGGGACCATAGGGGTACCTCTTGGTGAGCAAAGAAGGGAAAGCCAGTGGTGAAAGAGGGTGAACAAGTGCCAGCGAGAATGGACGGTGGGATCTCTGGGAAGTCAGCTTAGGCCAGAGGATGTACTCATGTTATAGAGAGGAGAGAAGGCTCCCAGAATGCCTCACTTTGATGAGCCATGGAAAAGCACCTTCCAGAGGCCTGAGAGCTTTACTTACCTCTGGCAGGGGCCTGGGAAGAGTCTCCCAACTCTTTATGTATGTGTGTGTTTTTATGCTACTGGGGCATAAGCCCAGAACCTTCACACTGAGTGCGTCCCAGCCTTTTCTTTATTTTTGATTTTAAGACAGGCTTTCACTAAGTTGCTCAGGCTGAGCTCAAACTTGTGATTCTCCTGCCTCAGCTTCCCAGAATGCTGGGATTACAAGCCTGCACCAACAGCCCTACCTTCTCTTAGCTATTAGAGAGCAAGAGTTTGGGTGGCCCCAGCAAGCCAGGCCTGGAGAGGCTAGAGAGGCCCAGATGGTAGAGCTGCCCACAAAGATGCGACGGGGCTCCCGTCCTCAGGGACAGCTGTGTCTCAGTCTGGCTGGACAGAGGTTTTCCACACATACTTATTTGATTCTGCCTTCAGTTTGTGCTGCCATCAGGGCTCCATCCTGTCCAGCCGGGCCAGGCCTGGGCTCCTGCCTGGCAAACCTCTCCCTGCCTGGCCTGACCGGCTCCTCCATGCCATTGGTTACACTCTCACTGCTCTGATCATAAGGGTTGGGACACCACCCCACTCCAAAGAGGACCCCTGCCCTCGGCTCCCCTCTCCACCTGCCTGGGGATATTCTGTGCCCAGGGCCCAAGACCAGGGCACCTTTCTCCCACATCCCACACCCTGCAGACCCAACTCTCCAAAGGCAGCAAGTTTGCAGTGTAAACTATTCTTGGCTCCAGCCTGCTCACTGCTGCTAATTTCATGCCCCTGCGATCCAGGTAACGCTCTGCTGCCTTGAGCTGCCACCCCGAGGCTGGAATCGCTTTTTCTCGGCCCGCAGGAGCCCAGCTGCCTCCTCCTCCTCGGGTGCCATGTTCTAGAGGAGGGGGCTGCAGAAAGCTGTCTGACATTGCCTGCTCTGAGGCCGCTTGTGACTAATTTGCTGCACTTATTTCAAAGTGCCCAAATGGCATTTGGGGGAGAGGAAGCTTAGCCAGGGACTGCCAGAGATAAACGGGCTCATTTTGGGGCCTCCCTGCCCAGAGAAACCTCTTTACCTGGACTCTGAGCCCAAAATCAGATTCTTCCAGAAGAGCCGCTTAGCACGGAGCCCCAGCGTGGCAGAGCGCCCGAGATGCTCCCTGTCGGAAAAGAGGCCGCACATCTGGCCGGCTGGCTTGGCTGGGCTTTTAAATTGTGTTTGAAGAGCATCTCTCCCCTTTTCCTGGTGATCCCACACTGGGCCGGAGCGGAGCAGAGGAAAATGACTTTTCTTATCACCATCGTGAGTGAGTCAAGTGTCCCCGGCACCTAGCCGGAAGGGGCTCGGCCACACTCACCTGCCATCTGGGCTGCTGGTGCCTCTCGGGCAGGGTCTGCGCTCAATCAGGGTTGAGCCCCTACTCCGACCCCTGGGCACTTTGGAGGGCTTGCCCTCAGGAGAAGCTGAGAGGCCTCCCACGTGCTGCCAGCCAAAAAGTCTGCTCTGTCTTTCTTCCTTTCTTCTTTCTTTTTCTTTTATTTTTTCAGGGCTGGGGATCAAATCTAGGGTTTCATGTGTGCACGGCAAATGCTGTACCACTAAACTGTAGCCCCAGCAATTTTATTTTATTTTGTTTATTTTGTGATACTGAGGATCAAGCCCAGGGCCTTCACATTGAGCTACATCCCCAGCTTTATTTGTTCATTTATTTAGAGATAGGGTCTCACTCTGAAGTCCAGGCTGGTCCTGAACTCACTGTGTTGCCCAGGCTGGCCTTGAACTCATGGCAGTCCTCTTGCCTCAGCCTCCCCAGTGCTGGGATTACAGGTATATCTCACCATACCCAGTTTTTATTTATTTGTTTGTTTGTTTATTTGTATTTGAGACAGGGTCTCGCATTGCAGTCTAGGCTGGTCCTGAGCTCACCATGGAGCTCAAGCTGACCTCAAACTCACCACCGTCCTCCTCTATCAGCCTCCCACGTCTTGGGATTACAGGCGTGCTCCACGACTCCCAATTTGTGAGGTGCTGGGGAGTCAAACTCGGGGCATTGTGCTTGCTAGGCAAGTACTTCAACTGCTGTGCCATTCCTCCAGCCCCCAGCTTTTATTTTTGATTTTGAGACCAGGTTTCTCTAAGCTGCCAAGGCTAGGCTGGAACTTAGGCAGTCCTCCTGCTTGTGCCGCACTGAGTGCTGGGCCTACACTGTCGTGCCCTGCTTTCATCTTTCCTTTGTCCTATTAATACTGCTCAGATCTAGAAGCTGGAGGAAACACACAGGGAGACCCCCGGGGGCTGTGAGAGAAGAGACAGTGCGGCTTGCTGTGGTCCACCCCGGCAGGCAGAGGGGGGCAAGCGGCGTCAAGCCCATCATATGCTGGCTTTGGGGGTCACCTGTGCATCAGGGCTGGCAGAGGGAAGATTTTGCTCCTGCAGAGAGAACAGAGGCTGGTGTCGGTGGACCTGGCTTGGGAGCTGTTCCCCATTCACTGCAGCGGAGGCTATAGGAAGCCTGACCCAGCGACTGGGGCACGCAGGTGCACACTGGTATCAGCGGCAGAGCCCGCTCGCACACCTGTGGGAGGCTGCTGCGGTCAGAGGCCTCTGCCACGTGCAGAGCGACACTGCAGGTGGCCCTACCATACAGGGAAAGGCCCAGCCACTGGCGGTGGCCAGGTGTGCACCCCTGTGCGGGCCTCCGGCTTCCTGTCAGTATGGTAGGAATCTCTCCAGCTCTGCCCCACCCTTACCTGCTGCAGTAAAGCAAATGGGCTGGGGACTGTGCTGGCCACCTGGGCGCCGCTGTGTCCAGACATCCTGCAGGGCTTCCCGATCTCCGTGTAGGGCACCCTGAAGGCATCGAGGATGGCATCTAATATCACTGTTGCCTGAGCCCCTCCCCTTGCCCGCTGACTACACCCGCACACTTCTCCAGATAGGGAGAAGCAAGTGAGACTGAGCTGGGAGGTGGCTAGGAGGGAGTGTGGCCTTCCGGGTAACCCACGCCCTGAGGACACACCAGGGAGCACAATCGGGGTGGTTAGGATGAGGGAAAGGCAGTAAGGCCACCGGGACAAAGGACGCCTATGAGCTGTGGGATCCCCAAGCTGACCTTGCCGTGTCACAGCCACTGCTCAAGCCGCACCAGAGGAGACGGGGCTGCATTTCAGGAGGCTGTCTGGGGAGAGGAGACACCAGCCTTACAGTGCGCCTGCTGGGGCCTTCCCTTCTCCTGCCTCTCGTAGGTCAAAGTCAAACTCAGTGGTGCTGAACCCCTATCTTTTTGCTAGTGCCCTTGCCCTGTTCTGTTGGCAGAATCCGGTGCCTAGGCTTCGTAGGACTGAGCCTCAGCTTCATGGAGGAGATTATTTGCGGTACCTTGGAGTCATCCCAGTTCTTTGACAATGGGGTGTTCCATGGCATGGTCTCCAGACTCCTCAAAGCCAGCGAGGTAGAAAGAGAAAGCCAAGCAGGAGGCATAGCTCAGTGGATAGAGTGGTTGCCAAGCAACCGCAACGTCCTGGGTTCAATTCCTTAGCACTGCGTAAGCTGGGCGTGGTGGCGCAAATCTGTAATCCTAGCTAGCACTTGGAAGGCTGGGGCAGGAGGATTGCTGTGAGTTTGAGGCCAGCCTGGGGCTGCACAGTCAATTCAGGACCAGCCTAGACCTCAGAATGAGACCCTGTCAAAAGAAAGGAAGGAAAGAAAGAAGGAAAGAGAAAAGAAAAGCTAGCAGTATCACACATAATAACACAGATAAGCATGTATTTATCACCTTGCTTTGTTCTCTGCCAGTGAGGGAGGGTCGTGCTTATGGGCACGCCCCACATCCTAACAGCACAGGATCAAACTGTGGACTGATCCACAGTTGTAGTTAACACCCGTGGTCTAATCACTTTCCAGACACGTGAGGCTGTGGGAATTTCAGATCCAAATCACGTCTCTCTGTCTCTGTCTGTCTCTCCTGCTGAGGATTGAACCCAGGGCCATGTGTTTGCAGAACAAATATTCTACTGCTAAGCTACATCCCTAAGTCCTTATTGTAGGTATGTATGTATATGTGTGTGTATATGTATGTATGTATGTATGTATTTTGTGGTACTAGAAATTGAACCAGGGCCTTTGAGCTACATTCCAGCCAGTTTTTTGGTTTAATTTTGAGAAAAGCTCTTGCTAAATTGCTAAATTACCCAGGCTGGCCTCAAACGCAAATCCTCCTGCCTCAGCTTGCTGGAGTGCTGGGCTTACAGGCCTGCACCACAACCCCTAGTTCTTGGTTCTTTGTTCTTTCTGTTGGAAGCACATAGTCAGAGAAGAAACTGTACATGGAGGGCAGAGGACAGGGACCACCATGAGAGTCCTCCCACCACATCTTGTTTCACTGGAACTCTCCCTCCAGACAGAAGTTGCAAGTAATTCAGTAAGAAGCACCACGCTTTATATTAGGTTGAAGTTAAAAAATAAAAATAAAAACCAAAACCCAGAACTGATGGCCCATGCCAAGCCTACCTGTGTCACCACCTGCAACTCTCCCGTGTGATGGAATGGTGGCCCCACCTCAGGACCACTCTACCTGCCGGCAGGTGCTTTGCAAGGCAGGAAAACAGGCTCGCTGTCTGGTCAGGGACTCGGAGTCTTTTGCAATTGTCAACGTTTAAAAAGCTTTCCAACATGAAAAGGCATGGTATTTTACGGAACTCTCCACAAACCAGAACATTCATTTACCTGGAAAATCCCCATCCCTAACACATGCAGGGAACCTGACCCTCCTTGGAAAAATGGAGTCAGAGATTCTCTATCCCATGTGACTGCCGCTCGTGGGCTTGCCACCCGTGGAGCAGCCACCAGGGCTGGGATGTGGGCAGTCCCTGCTCCCCTGTGCAGCCCTGGCTCCTTCCCGGTGTCTACTGCCCCTTCACCTGCCCCCACCTCCTGCAGACCCAGCCACTGTGTCGCGATGAAATTGCCTGACTGCCCCAACCCATCAGGGCAGGCACAATGAGGTAGCTCCTCTGAGGCGAAGGCCATTGCCGAGGCTCATGGTTGATGGACCACCGCGCTAGCTGCAATTATCATTTTAATGATCAGACAGCCGAGACCTATTCATGGTGTGGATTTCAAAGGCCTCAAAGCCCTGGGCAGGCTGGAAAGGGGCCATGGACCCTCCTGGGCTTCACACTCAGAAGCCTGCTCTGACTTCTTTCTTTCTTGGTCTGTAGGGGTACAATCAAACCCATTTAGGAAGGGGGATCTTCTCTCCTATCCAAAGGTCTGACTGCAGCCCATCCTCTCTGAGACCTGTTCTCAGAGACCTGCTCACTCCTCTTTCAAAGGGGCGGCTGTGGGCCCCTGCCCACCTTCCTAGGAACCCCTGGGAACTCCTTGATTTTTTTTTTTTTTTTTTTTTTTGCAATGCTAAGGAAGGAACCCAGAACTTTCATGCCAAGCCACCTCCCCAGCCTTTTGTTTGTTTGAGCATCATTTTGCTAAGTTGTCCCGGTTGGGTTCGAACTTACGATTCTGCTGCCTCTGCCTCCTGGAGTGCTGGGGTTACAGGTATGCATTCCTGTGCCCACCATATCATGTGTTCTCTAGTGATCCTACCGTGGGCATGGTACCCTGGGCCTGGGCGTGGGCCTTGCATGTGCTGTTCCTTGTGCTTGGCAAGTGCATCCTTGAATGTTTCCTTGTTAAGGCGAAATTTCTTCCTCCTCTTCTTCTTCTTCTTCTTCTTCTTCTTCTTCTTCTTCTTCTTCTTCTTTTTCTTCTTCCTCCTCCTTCTCATCCTCTTCCTCCTCCTCTTTCTCTTCCTCCTCCTCCTCCTCCTCCCAGAATTCACTGTGGAGCCCAAGCTGGCCTTGGACTATGGCAATCTTCCTGGGATTACAGGCGTGCACCACCACACCCAGTTTATGTGGTGCTGGGGAATCAAACTCCAGTACTTAGCACTTGACTTAGTGCCTACCTCAGAGCCATTCCTCTAGCCCAAGGCTAAATTTCTTAAGTGTTCCAGAGCGGAATACTCGTACTGCCTTGTCTCTTGTTGGTTTTGCTTCATGCCCAAGTTAAATGGTATGATTCTTATAAATCCCTTGCTTGTGTTCTAAGTCCCAGTGGGTTTAATATGTGTCAGCTCCACCTCAGCCGAGAACTCGCTACCTACCTGGGGAGCCCGGCTTGTCCGACAGTGACCAAAGCCAAGATAGCCAGGCCTTTCCTACCTGTTGGGGTTTGTTTTGTTTTACAGCAGCAGGAATTGAACCTGGGGCCTTGCATGTGCTAGGCGAATGCCCTACCTCTGAGCTACAATGTCTTGTTTTCAAAGCCAGGTGTACCAAGGAACAAGGTACATACAACAAAACTCGTCCTCATACATGGGCAGTTTTCAAAGGGGTTTTTTGCTTTGTTTTGGTTTGGTTTATGAGTTTCATTTTGTTTTGTTGTGTTTGTTTGTGTTGGCACTAGGGATTGGACCCAGGCCTTTGCACTGAGCTACATCCCCAGCCTCTTTGCTGAGTCGCTAAATTATCCAGGCTGGGCTCAAATTTGCTATCCTGCCTCAGCCTCCTAGAGTGCTGAGATCACAGGCCTGGCTCATTCTCAGGGTTCTGACAAATATACCCAGTCTGCACATGCCATCTTTTGCTCTGGGTCCAGCCTGTTGTGATCAGGAAGTTGCTCATCCTCTGCAGGCTCCCTCGCCCTCCACTGCATACCGAACTGCGACCAGCAAAATGTCCTCTTCCTTCACCCTGCCAGCCTGGGAGCGGCGTCCTCAGTGGCTTTGACCTTCTGTGGCCTGTCTGCCCTGGGAGGAGGGAGCGCAAACCCAGAGCCAGACAGAATCTTCTATGTGGCCAGTAGACCTGGTGCATTTCTGCATAGTCCTCCTTGGTTCAGAGAACGTGAGGCTGTCGTGAGACCCTGATGGCCCTGTGGGTCACTGCACGCAGGTGTGGGCCAGAGGCTGATGAGACAGAGCTTTTCTTTTTGGACATGTTGAGTCCAGCCCATGGACGGGACAGATGGACTCGGTGGGAGTGTGGCCCCCTGGGGGATAAAGCCCATGTCTCGTCTCTCCTGACCCCAGCACTAACACAGCTACTTGAGGGTGTGCAAGCTTACACGGTGACTGTTGGTTGAGTAACTAAGTGTCTGAGGTTGTGGTTGGGGATATGACAGTGTGGACTTGGGTAGACTTACCCACACTCCTCGGTGCCTGGGGATAGAGGAAGAAGTCCCAGCAGAGGGGCCACACCTCCATCCCTGGGTCACTGCAGCAGACTCCTCACTTGTGTGCTTCCAGAACTACTTTGAGAGCTACCTCGCCACCGCCTCCACCATGTCCTCCCTGCTGTGCCTTGCGGCCAACTTCCTGCTGGTCAACAGGTAGGCCCTGAGCCCTCTCAGCCCACCTCTGCCTCCTGCCCGTGCCTCTGCCCTCGTGTGCAGTTGTCGTGCCCTGCTCTCCTAGTGCACAGACCCGCACCCCTGAGCCCGGTCGGAAGGTCTGCTAGGACCTGGGTTCTCACATTCTAGGTGTGCGCTGTGATGGGGCCCACACCAGCAGGAGGGAGCAGTGGGGACACAGGAGCCATCCTCCCTTCTGTCAAGGGGTCTGTCTGGGAAGACCATGTGGAGACCATGTGGATGGTGTGGTGGGTCTGGGACAGGCCAGTAGGACCTGGCCATCCTCCCATCCTGAGTGCAGCTGCAAGGTAGCGTGTCCCCCAGTGCCCATTTCACTACCTCAGTGGATCACCTCATCGCCCAGGGCTCAACTGGCAGCACCAGCAGATGCTTCCACCACTCGTCACGGGGATTCCTGGCATTTTGTTTTTGATTGTTTTGTTTTTTGAGGCAGGATCTCACTCTAGTCCAGGCTGGTCCTGAACTTACTCTGTAGCCCACACTGCACTTAAACACATGGTAATCTTCCTGTCTCGGCCTCCCAGGTGCTGGGATTACAGCTGTGCAACACTGTGCCCGGCTTATATGGTGCTGGGAAATCGAACCCTGGGTCTTGTGCTTGCTAGGCAAGCACTTTAACTACTGAGCTATTCCTCCAGCCCAAGGATTTCTGACATTTTGTCAATGAGGGCTGGGAGAGCCTCATCCAGGTGTACCGCAGAAAGATTATTTAGGAGGTTCCTAGACCCATGGGCAACCCTTGCCTTTACTTCCTTCCTTCCTTCCTTCCTTCCTTCCTTCCTTCCTTCCTTCCTTCTTTTCTTCCTTCCTTCCTTCCTTCTTTTCTTGGCAATATTAGCAGTCAAATTCAGGGGTGCTTTACCATGGAGCCACATTCCCAGTTTTGTTTTTTTTTTATATGCAGATAGGGTCACTCTAAGATGCCTAGGTGGAACTTCAACTTGCAATCCCTCCTGCCTCAACTTCCATCAGGGCTGAGACTGCAGGTGTGTGCCACCATACCCACTATGCTTGATTTGAGTTTGCAAGGCCAAAGCCTTAGCTCCTTTGCCTGCATTTCCTGGGAGCTGCCAATAGGTGGTAATGGTATCTTCACGGTGGTCCAGAAACCTGGGCTTCTCTTGGGCCCAGCCCACTGAAACCTCAGGTCTCTGGTGGTAATTATGCTTTCCTGAGCTCTGATCATTTTGTAGAGACTGCCAAGTTCTCTAAGCAAACAGTGTAAGGCAGGTCTGGCCTCAGCAAATATGCTGGGGTTGATTAGTGATGCCTGCTCTGGGTCAGCAGGTGAGAAGTTGGCAGCAGAGCCCTGTGCCCGCTAAGCTTGGACAGGGCCTCTTTTCACACCTGTCATGCAATGCGGACTGCTGTAATTATCATTGTGCTGTAATATGATCCCACAGCACAGTGGCTTGAAACAATAATAATTAGTTTCCTTCAAGTTCTGGGGGTCAGCGGGGCTCTGCAGGCACCTCTGGTTTAGTATCTCTCGAGCACTCACAGCCAGATGATGACTGGGGCCAGAGGCCACAGGCTTTATCCCTCTTGTCTCTCTCGTCTGTCACCTGTGGGTCTCAGGGTGACAGGCCTGCTCTAACCATGACTGGAGGGTCAGTGCACGAAGAGAGCTGGGGAGAAACGGTCTCATGGTTTTACAGCCTTGTCATGTGGTATTATTTTTCTGCACTTGATTGGTCAGGGCCATTGTAAAGCCCACTCAGTGTCAGGGGTCATATCTCCCACCTCCCATGGGAAGAGGAGTATCTAAGGATGTGCCTCTGAGAATCAGGGACAGCCTGGAAAAGGGTCAGGTAGCAGAGGGGGTCCCCACCAGCACTGCAGAGAGGAGAGGAAGGACATGGAGAGGAGGAGAGGGGTGTCTGGCGGGGGTTGGGAGAAGCCCCAGCCTCCAGCCACTGTCTCTCCTCCAGGCCTTGCACGGTCCTCTCTGTCCACTTGTTCTGTGGCCCCGGGGATGGGGGTTTGTCTAGCTGGGATAACCCAGGTCACATGCTTGAGAGCTCTTGTCCCCGTCCACCTCTGAGTCCTCATCTGAACGGTAGCTGGGGAGGCGTGTCGGGCAGGATATAAGCTCTGCAGTGACAGGAGTGCGCACTTTGGAGCAGCTCTGTCCACCCACATCCTTGTGGCAGCTGCTAGCAGGGAAATGTCTGTGTTCTGCTGGACAGTAGGAAAATCGGCCCACAGAGGTGTTAGCCCAGGTCACATGGTCATTCAGAACAGAGCCGGGATTTGCTCCAGTGTGGACCTTGCCCATGCACCTGTGCAGAGAACCCCTGGCCACATGCCTCTCGGCTCCCCAGCCTTGCAGCACCTCAGCTCTCCCCTGGCCGCTGGCCTGCCAGGAAGGAAGGAGGGAGGGGTCCTCACGTCAGGTTCTGGTCCTTCTCCAGGAGGACCCAGTGGTCCTTTGTCCTTGCCAGGCTCCAGAAGGGAGCCGAGGGCAACGTTGGGACCTGCTCTGAGTTCTCTATGTTCCCAGCTACAGGGAGACAGTTTGGGGTTAAGTGGTTTTTTATTTAATGTGCGGGGTTGAAGCGTTGCCTCCTCTCCCTCCTGAGGCGCCCTGGCTGTCTCTGGCTCATCCATAACCACCAAGTGTTTTATTATGTAAAATCAGTGGCACCATAAGTATGCATGAGAAGTCACAGTTTGGAGACTTATAAAGAAATCAGTCCCTGGAGGCCCAAGATCTCACTAGCAAGGGGGTGGGGACAGTAGCAAAGAGGCATCACCCTCTCCAGGGTGGCTCCAGGGCCTTGGCTGGGCCCTGTCCCCAACTAGAGTCTCATCATCAAGGCAGCACGTGCCTAGACTGTGCCCATGATCCTAAGAGCTTCCCTGTTGCACAGAGAGGGTGGCCCGGGGTCTCCTGAGGGCCATGGAGTGGGCTGGGAAAAGGAATAGTTGAGGAAGCTTTATGAGCTTTGGAAAGAGTCCCAGCAGGGTCCTTGAGAGCAGCTGTAGCTGGTGGTCCTGTGCACTGCTTCCCTGCCATGTTGAGGGGCAGGAAGCCAGTGACACCTGGGAGGTTTGGGTTACCCGAGAAATGACCCTGTACTACTGATGTCCTTTGCTTGTTGGTTTGTGTATCCTCAAATATTTGTCAGGTGCCCCCAAGGAACTGGCTAGAACTTTGTCTCCACTTGAATTTCTTTAGATTTAGAGTCATCAGCTTTTAGGGACCTTGATATTACCTAATCCAGTCTCCTTTTAGACATAAGGAGACAGAGGCCCAGAGAGACTGTTTACCTGGAGTCACACAGTAACTTGGTGGTAGAGCTGGGTAGGTCCCTTTTCCTGACTAAGGCTGCTTGTTTGCTGGTTCTTATCTTAGTGGAGGGGCAGCTCCAGCTGTCAGGAAGGGGTGGGGACCCTGAGCCATGGGGTTGAGAATGCAGGATCCTCTTGAACATCAAGGCTAAGGCTTGACTGCCAGCCTCACAGAAGTCACTCTGGACCCGAGGTAGGGGGTCCAGCGGATCCACCTGGCTTCCCACCAGTCCTGGCCAAGGTCTTACTGTGGGGTCCTGGTGGGCACCTTAGTGGGAGGCTTCCCAGAAACAGACTCTACCATGAGGGTTCAGGTGCAAGTCGTGAATGCAGAAGGCCAAAGCAGGAGGGTACGGCAGGAGAGAAGTGGGCGCAGACAGCAGGGGAGGGTGACTTTCCACCCAGGCTCCACAGAGGGCAGTCGGGGCTTAATCCTGTGGGTCTCAGGAGACGGGGAGACCCACGCCATGGAGGGAGGGGCTGGGCCACAGATCCTCTGGCCCCCTGTCCTTGCGTGAAGACTGTCCGTAGCAGATGTTACTCCCCATTCGTTCGCAGCCTGCTCCTTGGAGATGTGCATATGACATAGTGACAGGAAGAATATGTGGGTGAGAAACCTGCAGTTTTAGGCTGTGTGTTCCCTGTTTGAAACCCCGGTGCACACTCCGTGCCATCCGGCCTGCATGGCAACGTGTGGCAGAGACTCAGAAAAGGACTAACTTATTCTTTAACTGGAAGTTAAAGTCGGGTCTGCCTTTGGGCTTTGCCGGATCTAGAGGATCTCCCCCTACTGTCTCGTGGACCCCACGGTGCCCGTGTCTCTGCATGGTGTCCTAGTCACTTTCTCGTCACCGGGACAGACTATCTGACACCCACAGCCTAGTGGAGGAGAGGTTTACTTTGGCTCGTGGCTTTCGAAGGACTCAGTTACGGCTGGCTGCGAGGCAGAAACGCCTGGGGAAGGGCATGGCAGACAGCAGGCAGGGAAGGGAGGAGCTGGGACAAGAGTATGTCCTTCCCTGTGCTGGTGACACAGGCCTGTTATCCTCGCACTTTAGGAAGCTGAGGCAGGAGGATTACAGGTTCAAGCCCAGCCCAGGCAACTTAGTGAAGCTGTCAAAATCAAAAATAAAAATAGGCTGGAGATGTAGCTTCATATGAAGGTCCTAGGCTTGATCTCCAGTACCACAAAGAAAAAAAAAAAAAACCCTTCCAGGTCACGCCTCAGGTGACCCAGCTCCTTCACCCAGGCCTTGTCTCTCACACTCATGCACCTTGAAACTCATCTGTGGGGTAATCCACCGATGAACTTGTTGCCCCCAAGGTCCAGGCATCTTCCAAAAGCCCTCCCCACTTCTCACCCCTGAACACGTGACACTGTTGGGGGACCTTTTAGATCTAAGCTATACTGCATGGCTTCATCCTGTATGTAGCCTCGCCTAACGGATGGCCTGGTGACAGCCAGCAGTCCGGACTCATGGGGCAGAGCTGCTCACCCTAGCCTCCCAGGGCCCAGTGAGCTGTGTGGGTCATCTCTGGCCCCGTCTGTGGCCAGGAGCATGGATATCCTGTGCACTGGTCATCCAGCCAGGGCATGGACCTCTTTTGAGCCTGGGCTGGTATGGGGGGAACATGGGTGACACTTCCCCAGGATGGGCCAGCAGGAAGGAACACTCTCCCAGGGTAGGGTCGCTGGCAGGGAACGTCAGGCCTGCGCTGCTCCTGGGCTGCTAGGGTGGGTGAGGCCCACCAGGCTGGGCTCCGTGTCTCTTTCCCCTCTGCTCCTCTGCTCCGTCTCGTTTGCAGAGTGGTCCGTTGTCAGTCCCTGAACACCAGCTCTGTCCTGAGGACTCTGCGCTCACATCCAGATGAGCCATCCACCCACTCACCCTCGGGGTCCAGCGTGGGTGGGCACCACAGAAGTTTCCACTCCTCGTGTGTGGGCTCCCACAGGAACTCTTCACACCATGGAACGCAGTGCCCCTGGCCACTGTGTCATGTGTCCCACACACCCACTGTAGCATTTGAGCCTCAGTAGTTGCTCATTGCTTGCTTGTGGAATGTGCATACCATGGCCACATGCGTTGGCAGGGTGTGCTGTGGCTTTAACTGTCCCTTGGCCTCCCCAGGCCCCAGGTGCTTTGCTGTCCCTCACCAGGCTGAGGCAGCACCTGCGTGTGCTCCTGCAAAGCATCACGGGAGACTTGAATTAGCCCTGGGGGTCAACAGAATGCTTCATAGGTGTCCTTTTTGGCTCCCCAGGTTTGTTGTTTCACACTGATTTGTGTACATGTACCTGCATATGATTTTTCCATTTCGAGTTTGTCTTCCTTTTTTTAGTCCAGGAAAATCTCTGTATATCTGTCCTGGCTTTTCTCTGAGCTCTTCCACCCCCAGACTGTTAGCAGGAAAATGAATTGAACACCCAAGCCAGTTTACAACTTAAAGTAATCTGGTGATTTAAACAGCCCTCGAGAGAGTGCGCTCTCTCTCTCTCTCTCTCTCTCTCTCTCTCTCTCTCTCTCTCTCTCTCTCCCTCCCTCCCTCCCTCCCCCACTAGCTCACTATTTTTCTCCTAGAAATAATAAAAATGTGTACTTTCTCAGTAACCCCCTTTCCCATCTTCCCTCCTGGGCAGGTGGAAGCTGGTGGGAATAGATGACTTGGATGCGAGGGTGAAGGGTGAGGGGTGTGGCTGTTGCATGGCCCCATCTCTCACCATCACAGTGGAGACTATATCCAGAGAGTCCCCCAGCTGTGGCCCATGTTCTGTGTCCCCCTAACCAGGGAAGCCAATATGGCTTGTTCTCAGAGCACAGAGTGGAGCCAGGCTTCCTAGTTCATGGCTGAGTGATCCTGGGCGGGTTCCTAAACCTCTCTGACTATGGCTTCCTTGTTGTAGGGGAGCTATGTGAAAAATAAACAAGGCAATGTGTAGAAAATCCTCACTTGAGTGCCTGGCACAGGCTGAGGGCTGCAATAAGGCTGTGATGGTGACCATGATGATGGTGTGGCTGGTGTGACTTTCTTCCACCTGAGTTTTAACATTAGACAAAGCCAGCAAGAGCCCAGCATTCTATCAGTGGGCTTGCCTGGTGTCCTGTCCTTAAACCTTACAGCAGGGTGACAAGCAGCCATGTCCACTGAGAACCTGCCTCACCTGGACACACCCTCCCCAATCACCTCATCCTAAGGGGGAGACTGACTCTTCCCCCACAGTACAGGGCAGAGGCTGAAACCAGGGCACACGGGTTGCTTCCCCAGGCCACAGGGCTAGTGAGCAGGCAGGCGGGAGGGGTATCTAACCGCTTCTGGCATCCTTGCCCCAGGATTCCAGTTCGTGTCCGTGTCCTGTCCTCGCTCACCATCACACTGGCCGTCTTCGCGGTGATGACTGCACTGGTGAAGGTGGACACCTCCTCCTGGACCCGCGGCTTCTTTACTGTCACCGTCATCTGCATGGCAGTCGTCAGCGGTGCCTCCACTGTCTTCAATAGCAGCATCTATGGCCTGACGGGCTCTTTCCCGATGAGGAACGCCCAGGCGGTGATATCAGGTGACGGCTGGCAGCAGAGCTAACGGCTGCTTCTTGGGGCTCAGGGAAGCCTGCAGGGAGTGCTTTTGGCTTCTTCCTGCTGTGGGACAAATCATCTCAGACTTAGTGGCCTAGGCTTATGGATTTTGATCACAGATCTGCTATTTTGACCGAAATTAGAGAAAGCAGCTTTTCTCTGCTTCACATAGAATAGCCTGTGGAATATGTCCAAGATGGTGGCCACCCAAAATGGCCCCCTCTACATGGGCCTTGCCCTGGCTGTATGGGCTCCCTTGTGGCGTGGCACGAAGTCACAGAATAAGCATCCCAAGAGCCCAGGTGGAACTTTGCTTTTGGCTTAGCCATGGAGGGACTCAGCCCATCTGAACTCAGGACAGCATAGGCCTGCCATGAGGGGCTGCGGGGTGCTGGCTGAAGGAAAGCAGTTGGGGGGGGGGGGGGGGACAGCGTCACAGTCATTTTTGTGAAACCCAGTCTGCCTCCATGTGTCATTTCTGAAACCAGCCTTCCTCTTCCTCCCTGCTTTCTCCCTTCACTCGTCCCTCCTTTTTTCTTCTCCTTGTCTTTCCCCCTGCTTTTTATATTTTTCTATTCTTCCTTTCTTTCCCATTTTATAGAGTACTTGCCTGTCCCAGGGGCTCAGAGATGGACGAGTCTGTGTCCTCGCAGAGCTAGTAGCCTAGAGAGAATGAGCTCCTTGAAGGTGGCTTTCGGGACATTGGCCTCTGGGGATCATGCCTGCCTGGCGTGGGCCACCATTCCTAGCTGGAGTTCTGTTGCAGATGTTAAGCCTGTTAGTAGGACCCTAGCTGTTCTGTCACCTAGATGACCCCACAAGGTAAAGCAAACCTAGTTTGGTTAGCATCTGTGCTTTCCCAGGGGGCCTCATACCCTAGAGCAGGAGGGAAGCTCTGCTGCTATGGGTCTCCACACACCCCTGCTGGTCAGAAGAGCACTTTAAACCTTTGCCTGCCTGATAAGGACTGCACAGCACCCATTAATTTATAATACCAGGTAGTAGGTGGCAGGATGACAAGTACCTTGACAAGCAGATGTCCCCGCCCCACGCTACTCCAGTGCCAGGCATCACTAATAGATCTCTATCTCTCCCTCTGAGCCTCTAAATCCTTCTCAATGCGGCACTTGAGGCAGTTACGCTCCGTGGATCAGAGTCTAGATGTGAGCTGTAGTCTGTTTGCCATTTTTGATAGCGGATTAAGTTTCTGGCTCTTCTATCCTGGGAAACCCATGAGTCCAAAAGAAAATAGAAATGAACTCATTGTGAAGTTTCCCTAGCGTAGTCAGCATGCCCCTAGCAAGGCTGTGAGAAAGGCATGTCTGGGCGGAGGGAAATGGCCATCAAACATTCCTCTTTCCTGTCACCTTGGCCTCAGAATGAGGCTCTTACACCACACCCCCTCTGTCCTGCTGGAGGAGGCATCTCCATGAAACTCAGCCTTGCCGGCCAAACTTTCCAGGAGCCAGTGACCAAACACATCATTTATGGAGGGAAGTGACCCTTTAGGTCTCTCCTCTACTGGGAGGTCTTCTGGATACAAGTTTCCTATGAAGTTAATAGAAAATTCCTTTTTTGTTTGTTAGTTTGGTTTTTTTGTTTTTTGTTTGTTTGTTTGTTTTGTTTTCCTGGGACAGAATCTTGCTTTGCAGTCCAGGCTGGTCCTGATATCACTATGTAGTTTAAGCTGGCCTCAAACTCATGACATTTCTCCTGCCTCAGCCTCAGTATCCTGAGTGCTAGGATTATAGGCATGCACCGCTATGCCCAGTTTTTTTGTTTGTTTTTTGAGACAGAGTCTTGCTCTGTAGCTCAGGCTGGTCCTGTAGTCCAGGCTGGCCTTGGACTCATAGCATTCCTCCTGCCTCGCCCTCCCACGTGCTGGGATTATTGGCATGCATCACCACATATGGCTTTATATGTTGATGGGGAATCAAACTCAGGGCCTTGTGCTTGCTAGGCAAGTGCTTTAAACACTGTGCCATTCGTCCAGCCCCTGCCTGGTTTATATAGTGTTGGGGAATCAAACCCAGGACCTCGCGTTTGTGCTAGGCAAGTCCTCTAACTGCTGTGCTGTTCCTCCAGCCCAGAAAGTTCATTTTTAAAAAGGTAGGAGAGCTGGTCATGGGTGCACGCCTTTGATCTCAATACTCTGAGAGGCTGAAACAGGAGTATCTTCGTTTAGAACCCAGCCTGACTCATTAGGCAATTTAGCAAGACCTTGGCCTCAAAATTAAAAGCTAACTAAATAAATAAGGTAGAGAAGTTTAATACCTCTGTTTCAAATACCCTGCGTCCCCCTATCCCGTCATCCCTGTGGAGGGCCCCTTGATTCCATGCATGCTGGACATCTCAATTTCTGAGGTGTCTCAAGCTCCAGAGGCCCAAGTCCCCAGCCCCCTTTCAGTCCAGGGGATGCCATCTGTGAATTCTGCACATGTTGGCATCTGAGGAACAATTCATTTGTTTTGTACTGGTAGGTTTTTTCCAACCCCTCATTTGCATGTATTTCCATAAGTGATGAGATAAAAGTGGGGAGTCGTGAAGGATGAGCTCCCGGAGGCCTGGTTGGCTGTTGACGATAATATTGTAAATTCTTTCCAAGTGGGGAAGGGGGGCCAAAGCAGCAGGCAGGGACGTTAAGATCTCTCCCTCAGGGTGGCCACGGAGAGTCTTCCTGCTGTCACCCGACTTCTCCCAGATCGTCCAGGTGGGGATTACAGCATCTCATAAGTGGGCACCCTCTTGGCAAAGGGTTTACCCCGTTGTCACTGCTTTGATGTAGGAAGGCCAGAAATAGCCAGATACTTAATTGGAAATCAGAGCGGATTTGTTTGGGGTTCGGCGCGTCTCTGCATCGGGCACCGTTCTGCGTGTTACATGCAGTAATCCTTTTCGTCTTCGTAACAGCCTAGAGCAGTGGCTGTTGTTCACATCCCCATTTTATAGATGAGGAGGTGGAGGCACAGAGAAGTTAAGGGACTTGCCGATAGTCACACAGCAGAACCATTAGCTGGGATTAGCCAAGGGTGCCAGGTCGACCTCTAGGATCTGAGCCCTTGATTGCTATGCGAATGAACATGTTGTTGTAATTTCCAAATGCCAGCCTGGACCCCACCCAGCTTGCAGAATCATGCTGGGAAAGAATTGCCTGTTAGGGCCAAGGGTGTTACTGGGGAGCCACAGAGACGTGACAGAGCACCAAGATCCCAGCTAGCCCAAGGCAGATTCGAGGCCACTTGTACATCTCTGTGGCCCCTGGGCCCATGATCCTTCTTCTAGGTTCTGCCACCTCGCACCTAGAAGGTGATAGTTCAGTGGCAGTGAGAGGTATGGCAGCAGAGCCCTTGGCAAGCACAACTGTCATGTGGCGGAGGTTGCATGCTGTGTGTGAAAGTACCTGTGAGCATGTGTGTGCGTACTGTGTGTACACATGCCTGTGTCCCCGTGTGCGTGGTGCTGCCAGGTCCTCAGGCTCTGAGGGCAGCTCTGTGAGTCATGGATGGGCAACCTTTTGTGAAAGGAAGGATGTCCCCACGCAGGACAGCCATGGAAGCTGTGGGTGTACCTGAGCCAGGACCTGCCAGAGCCCTTTTCTAATGCTCTTAGTGGGTGGTTTATGCTGCGGACAGAGAAAAGGACATAATGCTCTCTGAGGCGTCTCACCCAGGTCCAAGACTCCATGTCCTACTAGAGGCCAGGGCGGGAAGAAACTGGGCTAGGAGATGGAGGGTGTGGCCAGAGGCCAGGTTCACGGGGCAAGGGGATGGGGCTCTTAAACCTAAGCTCTTGGTTAAGACACTGTGTCTGCTGTGGCCTCAGAATGCTGAGAGTGACAGCATTTCTTTTCGTGCAAGGTGGTTTATAGTGGTCTGAGCAGCAGGATCCCCAGCCACGCAGCCCCCTCCCCGCCCTGACCATTCCCATCCATGAATTTCTCCATGGCATCTCTTCTCCTGCAGGAGGAGCCATGGGAGGGACCGTCAGTGCCTTGGCCTCACTGGTGGACCTAGCAGCGTCCAGTGACGTGAGGAGCAGCGCCCTGGCCTTCTTTCTGACCGCCGTCATCTTCCTGGGGCTCTGCATGGGGCTTTATGTGCTGCTTCCCCAGCTAGAGTATGCCAGGTGAGGCTCCCGGCCCCACGTGCACTGGTGCATCGTGACCACAGCCAGTGTCCCCTGAATTCTTTATCAGCTCATTGCATTAATGACTATTTCCTTGTGTGTTGCTGGGCCCCAGCAGAGCAGAGGGTGTGAGTGCTTTTCCCTCTGTGTCCTAGGCCTCCAGCTATGCCCAGCTCTCAGTGCAAGGTCAGTAAATGGGCCACAAATATGAGACACCAGGAGCAGGCCGCATGCCCAGTTCCACCTGGGGAGAGGCTCGCTGTCCCTAGTTACAGGGTCACTTAGGCACCGCTGGTCTCAGTGGCTTCAGGAGGAAAAGGGACTGAACTAGTGGAAACTGGAGTCTCAGAGTCTCCCAGACATGGATTGGCCCATGGGCAAAAATGCCACACTGCAGGTCCAGCATTCCTATCATCCTTGGTGTCTACTGGCCCACTGTCTCTCGACCCTCCTACACCAAATGGCACCTTGCCGTGATTATGATTTTTTTTTCAGAGTCCCTCACTTCTGCTCTTCCTTGAATCTGCATCAAGGGTGCTTTGGGTGCATTTGTTACCAGCAGCATGGCCAACCTGCCCTGTCCACCTGGCACTTTGGGGCCAAGCAGGACAGTGGGTCACCTGGGTGTCCTGTGGGCCGAATAAGGCCCGCATAGCTGCTCTTCGTCTGCTGATCACAGCCCAGGCTGAGTCCTAGCTTCCAGCAAGTCACAGGACGGTGCTTGCTGGGGGCTGAGCTCCTGGGCCGTGCAGACTAGTCCAACTGGAAAGGGAGCCCCTGGGCTGCACTGGGAGGGCAAGTCACAAGGAAGAACTTGGAGCAGAAGAACTTGGGGGGCAGCTTCCTCAGAGGGACTGAAAGCGAGGACTGGGGCTGAGCAGAGAGGGAAGTGAGTTGGTCCTTTCCCTAATTACTGATTGTGAAACAGCTGGTTCAAGGGCCGATTCCGCTACTCAGCATCACACAGAAGTGACCCTGCCCCTGGATTGCTTGTTGGCTGACAGCCCTGAGGACAGGGAGACCCTCATGGTTCTGTAACACCTTCATCTTACAGAGAGACAGCTGAGGACCAGAGAGGGGAACGCCTGGCCCAAGGTCTTAAAGCTAGGCAGAGGCAAGGCTGAAACTAGAACGTAGCCATCACAAGCTGCTGTTTCCCCCATACATACGCACCAAGCCTTTCCGTTTGAGCTGTGTGAATACACTCTACTGTGTCTGGCTTTTAGCCCCCAAGGCCCAGAGAAGTTGAGCAGCTCAGGCAAGTCACAGCAAGGCAGAGTGACTCAAGCAGAAGATGAAAAGACTGGGGGTACTCAGCACTGAGGACGTGGGAAGGCACGAGGGATTTTTGTAGGCCACTTTTCAGTTCTTTCAACAATTAGGTTTTTGGTTTTTTGTTTTGTTTTGTTTTGTTTTGTTTTGTTTTTTTTTGAGACTCAATGTGTAGCCTAAGCTGGCCACAAACTCAGCAACCCACCTGCCTCAGCCTGCTGAATGCTGGGATTACAGGCATGCATCACCACACCCAGCTATTCTTTATGGGGTGTTAGGGAATCAAAACCAGGGCCTTGCACATGCTGGACAAGCGCTCTCAGCACTGAGATATGCCCAGCAGCAATCAGGTTTTGAGGGCTGCTTTGCCTAGGGATTCACCTAAAAGCCATCAAATGTAGCCCTTGCTTCGGGAAGCTGTCTTCTATGACAGGAGAGACGTAGGCCAGTAAATTAACAAGGATTACAGACCGTGGTCAGAGTTGTAAGTAGTACATGGGTGTCTTCCTAGAGATGATTAAGGCAGGTTACTTTCCTTAGGTGGGTGAGGGTAGTAAGAAGCAGAGATGAATTGATTTTTTCTATCTAGAGAGCAGTTTATCAATATCTGTCTAAATTTTCAAGGTGCAAATCTTTTAATTTGATGACATCCTCCTTTGGAAATCTGCCTTACCAAATGCTCGGCCTCATGTGCAGGGACTCGTGTAGGAGAATCCATTGCCGTCTCACTTGCAGTAGTGAAAAACGGAACCTAATCTAAACATCCATCCGAAGGGCAGACCTGACCCACACCGAATGGTAGAGTGGGCCGGAGGCATGGGCCGTGTGTCCCCGGCCACAAGGTCCTGGCCTGTATTGGCTGATGCAATCAGTAAAACCCAGAATGTGAGGAGGCATGGCAGGACAAAAAGGGAAACAGAAAGGATGGGGCCTCCAGACACGAGGGCCGACTCCATTCACATGTGCCACAGCTAGGCTTTCTCTGGCCCGCGCTGTGTCTAGAAAGGGAAGGCCATGAGATCAAAGGGAAAAGGGAGCTCTGCCGAGCACCTGTGCTCCCCCACCAGAAAGCTCTACGCATGTTAGAAAGAAAAGGCTTCCACCGGATAAAGAGAGAGCAGGTGGGCTAGGGGACTGTTTTTTAAGCCATATAACTGGTAGGGGGCTAATATCCAACATGTATAAGGAACTCAGCCCAGTAGCAAGAAACAGTTTCTCTTTTTGTGTTTTTTTTTTAACTTCAAAGACAGGAATTTTCCACCATTTTTAGTAACATATATGCGTACTACTACATCATGTTTACAGCGAACTTGAGTGTTCTGGGCACATATATATCACACCAACATTGCAATCCCTTCCCATTTTTGGCCCTCCCACACCTTCTACATTCTCCCAACTGCCAGTATCACACCATTTGGTTCTGTAGAATGCCTGTGTTCTGGGTTTCCCAAATCAGAGAAACCATGTGATATTTAACATATTTAATCTTCTGCGTCCGACTCTCCTCACCACCCAAATCACCACTCTTCAGCTCAGCTCCCCACCCCAAGAATGGGCTGCAGGGGCCATATCTTGATGCCTCTTCTCTGGGTCCAGCAGAGCCCTTTACTGGGACGATTTGCTGAAAGTTCTCTCTCTCTCTTTTTTGTAACTTAGCATATCTTTGTTGAGATTCTTTAACATGGCCTCACCCACCAGTCCACATAAGGAAAGAACTGTAACAATGAAATTCATAAAACTAGGAAAAGTGAGAAAGAAAGAGAGAGAAAAGTTAAATTTCAGATGCCTTAGCTGAGTACTGGAAGGGCAATACACATTCAAAAGACATTCAGGTTATCATTACGTCAATCAGTTTTCTTAGGATAAACTTGGATCAAAGACTGATAAATGAATTGCTATATTAAATGAACTTAAGTCTGTATCACAAGAGTATGTCACACATAAAGCAGTAGATATAATGATATATTTAGTTATTTCAAAAATTTTTAAACTTTCATAAATTATATGCTCACATTTCACTAATTATTAAAGTTTTGCCAGATTTTATCATTTTTATCTACCTATTCATCCATAAATTCATTCATAAATTTTTTTTTAATTTTATACCAGTTGCCCATGTTGAATATAATTACTATGTTTTGCAAACTAATATACTATTAAAAATAATGATTATGGGGGAAGTTTTATGGATTTTATGAGAAAGCTGATACTGTTTTAGTAGGATACCAATCAAATGATTCAAATACCAATTTTTTTTGGTTATACTTTCTCTTTAGATAAGAAACAATTTCTCAAAAGATGACATGTATCTGCCCAGCAAATGTGAGAAATGCATTTATGTATGTACTTATGAATAATGGATATATTATGTATATGTATTTGTGAGGAATATCTATGCATGATGTAGGTAGTTAGATATTTGTATAATGTATTTAGGTACCGTGTTGTTGCAGAAAGTCTTTTTAGAAGCTAGGTCTGTAATCCCAGCAGTCTGGGAGGCCAAGGCAGGAGGATCACAAGTTTGAGCTGAGCCAGGGCAGTTTATGATTTAATAAGACCTGTCTCAAAATCAAACAAACAGATGGGCTGGGGATGTAGCTCTAGTGTGAAGGCCTGGGCTCCATCTACAGTACCGCAAAAATAAATAAATGAGTCAAAGTTCTGTACAGTTAGATATCGCTCTTGCTCAGAAGTATAACAGTGTGTGTTGCGGGGCGAGGGGTTTACGCGCATTACAGGTTGCTCATCCCCGTGTCTCCCAGGAGTGAGACCCAAAGTGGGGGCACGGAGGGTTCTCTTTCTACTCTGTCACTTCTCTGTATTATTTCAGTTTATTGAATCAATGTTGTTTTTATAGTTTTAAAATTTTTATACTTTCAAATGCTATTTGATTTCTCCTTCTTCTCTCCAAAACCAAACAAATGCAGGAGCCTCAGCTCACCCTGTGGTGCCCAGGGCTTGTCTCCTCTGTCCCTGCTGTGGCACGGCTACCACCACTGACCAAGGGGCTGGACTCCAGCCTGGTGGGCAGGCTGGGGACAGGGTGGGTCTTCTTCTGCCTGCCTTACCACCCCGCCAGCACATATCATCTATAGGAATCTAGGGTGGTGGGTACTGGGGCTCAGGCTTTGTGTGTAGACTCTCAGGTCTTCTGCTCCTTGTCCCTGGAAATCCCAAGTGACCTGCTGTCTTTTTCAGCTTTCTCATTGCTGAACAAAACACTCAACACCACAGCTTCATGGAGAACAGGCTCATGGTTTTGGAGGATTTAGTCCTTGCTCAGCTGGCTGCAAGGCAGGAGCATCATGGCAGAAGGGCATGGTAGACCAGAACTGCTCCTTTTATGGAGGCTGGGAAGCAGCACAAGGGAGTACTACCAAAGAGGTAGTTAGAGACCCCAAGTCATGCAGCCATGACCCACCAGAAGGGCGCTTTACTAACCCTGTAGGTCAGGGGCCCCCAAAACCCCAGTGTACCAATTGTTACCGGTCTTGTGACCTAAGAAGGACCAGGTTACCTGAACAGATGGGCAGCATGCAAAGCTCTGCCCCACCAGCACTCCTGCTTGTGCTAATGCTGCAGCTGATATGTGAGGGGCCAGAGCTTTGCTCCCCTAGGCCCTGGGACAACTAAACCAGTTGGTGTCGGAAAGACTGGCTTCCGACCACCCCCACTGCTCTCCCTGCAGGTACTACATGAGACCCCTCGGCCCGCCTTGCGCATGCTCTGGTGAAGTGGAGCCACCGCAGGACGCCTCGCACTCTCCTTTGGTGGCCCCCAGGCCCCCCGAATCCCACATCCCCCCGCTGCGGCCCATCCTGAAGAAGACAGCCGGCCTGGGCTTCTGTGTCACCTACCTCTTCTTCATCACGGCCCTCATCTTCCCTGCCATCTCTACCAACATTGAGTCCCTCCACAAGGCCTCTGGCTCACCGTGGACCACCAAGTTCTTCGTGCCCCTTACCACCTTCCTGCTGTTCAACTTCGCTGACCTGTGCGGCCGGCAGATCACCGCCTGGATCCAGGCCCCGGGGCCCAACAGCAAGGTGCTCCCAGGGCTGGTGCTCCTGCGCACCTGCCTCGCCCCGCTCTTCGTGCTCTGTAACTACCAGCCCCGGGTCCACCTGACCACTGTGCTCTTCCAGTCCGACGTCTATCCTGTCCTATTCACCTGCCTGCTGGGGCTAAGCAATGGCTACCTCAGCACCCTGGCCCTCATCTACGGGCCCAAGATCGTGCCCAGGGAGCTGGCCGAGGCCACCAGTGTGGTGATGCTCTTTTACATGTGTGTCGGCTTGATGCTGGGCTCAGCCTGCTCAGCCCTGCTGGAGCACCTCATCTAAGAGAGGACAGCAGGAAAATCAGTGTCCTCTGGGGCCTTGAGACCCTGGGAGATGGGGCTTGAGGCCCTGGGATGGTGTAAGTAGGGGTGGCGTTTTGCTCGCTGCAGACAGGAGAGCATGCTCCTCTTTCTCTTAGTGCAGGCTGGTCCTGATTTCACTTCACAGCCCAGCAGGCTTCACACTCCCAGCAATCCTCTTGCCTCAACCTCCCAGGTGGTGGTATTAGGGACATTTAGGGACATTTGGCACCATGCCTGGCTTATGTGGTGCTGGGGAGTCAAACCTAAGGCCTTGTGCTGGAAACTTTTGAAGAAGACATAAAGACAGGGTATCTGTCACCTTCTTGACTGGGGAGTCACCCTTCCACATGGGACTCTGAGTTCTCACAAAGCCAGAACCTAGCGACAGCTCCCAGCAAGATGGGAGAATGCCAGCCCACCCTGTCTGAATGGCGGCCCCTGGATTGGCCCATCCTCAGGTTCCAGACCCAGCTGTTCAGCCTGTGGTCTGATGGGTGAGAAGATACCCACCAGCCAGAAGGGAAAACCTGGAGAGATGGGCACTCATGAGCCCTTCCTGCCTCAGCCTGGGCTCCAGAGCCCTTCCTGACCTCCTAAGGCTTAGGGCTCACTGAAGTCTAATGGTCTGCGGCCCAAGTTAGGGCAGAGATTTTTTTTTTTTTTTTTTTTTTTTTTGTGATAATGGGAATCAAGCCCAGGTGTTGGGGCCCAGGGGTCCCTGGCCACTGTTGGCCACCAGCGATCAGGAACCAGCAGAGTCTGGGGGAACAGAGTCTCGAGCAGCGTGAGTACCACGGAATCACATCCAGGATGCTCAATCAGTGTTAACAGCTCATTTATTGGAGGTGAGGCCAGGCTTATTGGGGATGGGGTAGGAATTTGGGTAGGATGAAACCTCAGCTGTGGCCCATCCTGGGTCTGGGATAAAAGGGAGTGGTGGTCTGGAGAAACTATATTATCAGGGTATGAGCCTCTGCTACATATAATCATCCCAGGCCTAGTCAGGGTCCCACACCCAGGGCCTTTGCACTGAGCAGCATCTCCACCTATTTTATTTTTAATTTGAGACAGGTCTTGCTCAGTTGCCCAGGCTGGGCTCAAATCTGGAGTCCTCCAGCCTCATCCTCCTGGAGTACTGGGATTGCAGGTCTAGTCATGAGGCCAGGCAGGGCAGGGACTCTTAATGTTTACAACCTGTTGTTAGTTTGGTCAAGGACCCAATAAATCCTGGGGCATTCAGTTGTCCGTATTAGTGTCTGTCTTGGTTGGGGTCTTGGCAGGAAGCAGTGTACTAAAAGTGGGTGATTAGGGGACAGTGAAGAATAGGAGTAAGAACCCCAGGGGTGGCACTCACAGCAACGAGACCCTTCCTCCTACCCACTGTCTGAAGGGTGGAGGGCACAGGTCTCCTGGAGTCTTTAGATGTGACCTGACCCAGGGGTGCAGAGACCTGCTCTGGGCTGCCTGCCTTGAGGAAGAAAGTCAGGTCACACACCACTGCCCTGCCTCCTGCCATCCCCTCTGTGCCTTGTGGACCAGGCCCCAGCTGGGAACAGGTGGCGAGGGTCGAGGTGCAGGGAGGTCTCCACCACCCTCGCTTGCGTAGGTTCACTGTTCCTGAGTGCCATGTTCTCCAAGCTCCTCTGGGAAGAGCCCTTCGTCCCTGTTGTCCTTCGGTGTTTACCTTTTGTGCTGGATAATTGTAAATAATATTGAGTCGTGGTTTCAAATACACCTCCCTTCCCCCCGCAATGTGTGACACAAACAGGAATTCAGATTTTTAGGAGCCTTGAGGTTCTTGGGAAATGGCTGTCCCTGGAGAAAGAGGCCAACTTCAGGATCCGAGAGACAGGAGCTAGATCCGAGCTGGCTCACATGGAGCAGCGATGCGCCCCAAGTGGCGGCTGGATGAGGGATGAGCCCCGTCCCCCAGGTGGCTGTGCCCCCTGCAGTGTCCGGTGGAGGGCTGATTAAACCAGAAAGCAGCCATAATCCACCCAGTGGCAGCGGCTTCTGTCCCCTGCCGGCTCAGTCTGGTGCACATTCCCTCTGCTGCTGCAGGATGGAAGCAGACCCCCTTGAGAGGTTTCCTAAACTCCATACCTACCCCAAAATCCTCTGCGCTCTGCTGGGAGCCAGGCCCCAGGCTGTGGCTGATTGGGGGAGTAGCTAGTGATCCACCTGGCAGCTTACCTGTTTCAAAGCAAAAGCCCCCCCAAGGAGAACACTGTGGGGCTAACTGGAAGGAGGGGTGGGGAGCGTCTTGGAGACCCTTGCAGGGTGGGAGTTTTCAGAGACAGGAGCCACGTCCTCCTGAGAGAAGTTTGAAGTTAGCATGGAGCGAAGAGACAAGAGGCTCTGCCCAGATGAGGGGTGAGCACTCACTTCAAGAGAGGAGCAGGGCTTGGGTGGAAGGGCTGGCTGCTTTGTTACAGCAGTGGGCATATGACAATCGATCTGTGCCCCCCAGAGAGGGAGGAAGAGACACAAGTGTCTAGGCAGCAGGCCAGGTGGTGGGACTGAGGCCCCATGGCCCATTTACTAACTGTGAGATCTGGCTGCTGCGCTCCAGCACCTCATAAGCTGCTGTGGTGTGCACACCTGCAATCCCAGCACTTAGCAGGCTGAGGCAGGAGGACTGCTGTGAGTTTAAGGCCAGGCTGGCCTATAGAGCGAAACCCTATTGTTCCCCCACCCCCTACACCCCCCCCCCCAAAAAAAAAGAAAGGTTGACAAGGGCACTTCCTTTCCAACAAATGAAACAGTTTGCAAAGCACATGCCAGGCTGGGGAGTGGGAGAAGCAGAGACTGGATCAGCTGATCCCACGTAGGTGACAGTGCTCGTCCAGCATGCTCAGTGCCTCTACAGCAGTTGGCACAAGGTCACTGGGCACCAGTAACCGAGGATGCAGATTTGATATGTGCTTGAAGCATAAGGTTCTCCGAGGCAGGGGGAGGGTTTACAGAGCACAAGATAAGGCAGAGTGTCCCCACATGGCCCTCACCCTTACACAGCTCTTAATCTGGGGTGAGGGCTTCCTGGAGCCCCCGAGAACACATGCAGAAGTGTGTGCTTCTTCCTGACAAAGGAGGCTCGGCTCTGATCAGATTGTTCTAAAGCGGTTTCAGAGCCCCGCATGCCAAGCTTTAACAACCAGCCCTGTGTGCGGTGGCGCAGGGCGTAGTGCCTAGGGCCAGGCTGCCTGATTCTGAGCTCTCCTTTCTCTCTCATTACTGAGTGATCTTGGGCGAGTCTTCTACCTTCTGCGTATCTGTTTCCTTGTGTGGAGGAGGGTGAGGACAGAGCCTGTCCTCGTGGACTCTTGAAGGGAGCTAATCCACACGGCACTTTCCACCCAGGCTATTGGACTGTGTGCCCCGTCACATGGTGAGTGGCGGCAGGGCCTGAGTCATCTCTGCCCTTTTCAATGAGGAAGAATGGCAGAGATGACACTGGCGCAGCTGGTCCCCTGAGCACCCAGGGAGCTCCGGCCCTGGAGGAAGTGTGCGCAGCCTGCTGGTGGGCGGATGCCATTCCCGGAGCTAGGGAGGGAATCTGCCCATGACTTCAGTCCTGGTCAGCAGTGAGAAGGAGCCATGTGTGACAGGAGGTGGCTCGGGGCATGAGTCAGAAGCCACACATCTGAAAGGGCCCGATGTCACCCCTTGACCTCACTGAGTTCCCAGTGAGGTCTGATGTCTGGGGAGACAGAGGTGCTGCTACGTATTGTGCAGGACGAGCCACACGTTTGGAGACACAGCTGGACATGATAGGGCTGAGCCTCTAACCTTGGCCACCTGCCTCTAGGACACAGAGCAGTGGGGGCCCGACAGAATCCCCAGGGGGCTGAGCCCACCCAGAGCTTCCCCAGTCCACAGGCCAGCATGGAACCCTCGTGGTTCCACAGCAAGTGCCCTTGCTGACGTTGCTGGCTAGGGAGCCTCCACTTCCAAGAGCCACTGTGCTCTAGGGAAGGTTGGGGCACTGTCAGCAGCCCACACCTGGCCAGGAGAGGACAGGGCTTCATCTGCTCCTGTTCCGGATGAGGGCTCAGACTGCAGAGTGCTTGCAGGAGATAGTGCCTTTCGGACTCTCGTGATCACAGACACAGACATGGGGCAGTTTCCGCATTCCAAGTGTCAACCGCGTCCTCTCCGCCAGCCTCTGCACCTGGCACCCCTGGCTTTCCTCCTCAGGTGTGCTCCCTTCCTCGGGCAGCACCTTAATAAATATTCAGGAGGGAGAGGCAGGTGGGGGGGCCTGCAGTCTGCCCCCCTGCTGAGGACTAGGGAGCATGGGCCTCTGGCTTCCTGCCAGGCCAGGGTCACACCCCCTACCTGTGCTCTCACTCATTATCGGAAGAGGTGATGTTGTTCACTCTTCTTCATTTTGCTGAGTCTTTACTGAGACTCAAAAAAGGAAATGAGCCGTTACCCAACAGCAACACTTTAGAAACAGAAACGGAATCGGCTGCATTTTCTAATAATGCTGCGTGAGCTCGGGAATGCAGAAGTCTGGCCTTGCTTTACCAGCGGCATCTTTCCGGCGGAGACAGCGGTCTGGTGTACTTGCCTTCTGCTTCTAAAGCTCCCCAAGAAGGGAAGGGAGCGGGGTCTGGTGCTAGCACGCGCCTTGGTGACTGGCACTTAACCACTGGCTTCTGGCTTGTTGCTACAATGTCAGGATGTTTGTCTTCCCTTACTTTTTGCTGCCCAAGATCCCTAGGTGCTGCCCTGTAGGGTAACAATCAGTCATCTGCTTTCTTGGAATAGGGAAGGGGTGGGGCACAGGGCTTAGAACTGAGAACTATCAGCAAGTCACTGACCTTTCTGAGCCCTAGCACCTTGGGGCTATTAGTCTTGTAAGATTGTACTATGAGCTTGTATTAATATTAATTGGCGTGCCTCACCAGTCTGGTCATGGCAGTGTCTTATAAATGGCGAAGGGCAGGGAAGGTATTAGCTCTTGATCTGATTACACTGCCCTTGAGTCGTCCACATCCCGTATCCTGGGCACGACGTGACAGACCGCAGCTCAGTCCTTTCCTTCAGGACCACGCTCCAGGTACTTGGGACACCCGAATCCCTTACCCAGAGGGGCTTGAGCATGTGATGAGGGCGGGAGCAGGTCTTTTCTGAGATCCATGCCCCCAAGGGACAGACTGGTCAGGGTAGTCCTAGACGCAGTGTTGGGGATGGGGGCTGCACATGGGCTGCGATACCCACCCGTGTGCACGGGAGACCTTGCGAGGCATGGGACTGAGCACAAGTCTGAGCAGCAGTAAAGGATTGAGACTCAAACTTTGGCCTTTACAGAGATATGTGTATCAGGGTGGAAAGAAGCACATTTTAAATGTTCCTGGATTTATAACAACATATTAGAACACACTGTGTGAAGGCTTCCCTTTGTACTCTGGTCTTTGGCCCATAAAATTCTTAGGGCTTTGCTTATTTAATTTCTGTAGTGCTGGGGATCAAACCCAGGGCCCTTGCACATGCTAGCCAAGAGCCCAGTACTGAGCTCCAACCCCAGCCTTCCTTAAATGTTCTTGTCATTCGGTAAGTTTGAATTCCACTTCCTTGGAGCCTGGCAGACCTCTTATTTTCCTCTCGATCTATGCCTCCCCTCCTTTGTCCTCCTAAATATTCAAAGCTATGCCTTAGCAGGAAATGTAGCCAGGATTAGCAGAGATTAGCAGAGACTTAAGCAGCTCTTTCTTCTCTCCCTTAAACATGTCTCGCCCTCTAGGGACACGCAGGGCAGACCTCAGGCTGGAAAGTTACATCCTCCCGAGGCGATTGCTGGTCTCCTTCTTTTGCCTCCTAGTGGTATCTGTGTTACTGCAGAATAAGAAGATAAAGTTCCATTCTGCTGCCACCATGCAAATCCCTAAAGCAGGGCACTAGATACCAGGCTTTGTGTGTGAGGAGGGCGGGCCGCCACTGGAGTCTAGACACTTGTTCTGGGAACAGGCACAGGAAGAGGGGTACTGTGTGGTTTCCCCTGCATCTTCTCCATCCTGGAAGGGCCTGTGTCCTCAGCTGGGAGAGGGGAGAGTCTGTGCGTGAGAGGCAGCAGCCAGTGACTTCTCCAGCAGAAGTTGGGGCTCCTGATATAGGACCCAAAATGCCTGGCTTGCTGCCCATCCACTGTTAGCCACAATTTTTTCCCCCCAATGTGCGCTTCCTACTCAGCCGGCCTTTGGCAGTGCAGACTGATCCAGAAGTGTTATTACCTGCCTCTTTGAGTTAAGCCTCTCTTACAATAGAAAAGGCTGCTCCCACTTGCTTTCTGGGGTGTTGGGAAGGTGCAGCAGTCTTAGGTGAGCAGCTGCTGGTTCACATCAAATACTGTTGAGTAGTTCATCTCACCTGTGCCCGAGAGGGCCACAAAGCAGAGAAGAGGGCACAGGGCAGAGTGGCAGCTAGTGACAGACCCACCGGTGTGCATGATCTGCCCCAACCTGTCCCACAGGCCCTAGGGGTCTCAGAGCAAATGCTGGGTAGTAGACATGCTCCAAGGGCCATCTGGTCCCTGCTTCCCCGGGTGTGAAGTGAACGATGGTGCTGTGCCAGGTGGCTCCAGGTGCTGCAGGGCAGTGCCAGCACAGAATCCCAGTACACGGGCATTATTTATAATCATCCCATCCTGGCTACCCACAGGAGAAACTTCCAGCTTAGTGCTTAACTGATCAACACCTTGCTAAAGCTAACATTCTCTATTTCTCCTTCTCTCTCTCTTTTTTAACAAGAGATGGGGCCAGGGTTTAGGTCTTACCTGTTAAGAGTTGAAAACAGTGTTTTTACTTGTAATTCTTAGGTTTCTTCCCATCTATTAATACAGTTTTAAAGTAAATGCAAGTAAAGCAACTGATTCAAACAATATTCAGTTAAAAAACATAGGTGATATGGTAAATATCATTCAAATTTATCATGAAACTCAGGCAGGAGTCTCCAAACCCCAGAATATGTGTGAACCTCATTTAGAAAAGCTTTAAAACATTAAAAACCTTTAGAATAAGCCATTCCTCAAAACCAGGGCCACAGGCGAGGTAAGGCCTCAACTTTAAGTTCAGGATCCTTACATTTACAATAGCCTTGCTTTTGTGGTCCATACTTACTGTTTCCATTTTAGCAAAAAAAAAAAAAAAAAAAAAAAAAAAAAAAAAAAAAAAAAAAAAAAAAAAAAAAAAAAAAAAAAAAAAGGTAAGAACTACTGAGGGGACTGTCTCCTTTAAGGTTAGAGCAGAAACATGGCCATTTTTCAGAGACAAAACGCATTCCCCATGGAGCTAGCTAAAACTGGCAGAGGAGACAGGAAGGAGTAAAAGCAGACTTGGAGAGAATTGTAAGTAGGAAGCTGAAGGCACCCCCAGAGCAGCCCGAACATTTTAAGGGCTTGCAAATCCGGGGAGTAGCAGAAACGGATCCCGGTCTGTCCCTGCCCTAAGTGGACAGAACAGCTTGTTACCGTAACCTATAGGGTCAAACCTCCATCTCCTCAATCCTCTCACGAAGGCTTAAGCTCAGATCGCGGGTTCTGGAGATGCCCTACCTGGAGTTGGAAACCCGGCCCCTTGGGACTGAGTTAGGGCAAATCATTCTTTCCTGAGTCTTCGTCTACACCTCAACACCGGAATACTAACAAGGGAGGTAACCAATAACAATGTCACTTATTATTCACTTTGACATTGCTTCCATAGAGGGAGAGCCTCGTGGTCCCTGTGCCCACGGCCTGACAGCTGCGTGGAGTGGGAGGGAGCGGCGCGGGGCTCCAGGCGCCGACGGGCGCTCCGGATGGGTCGGGCTGCCGCTCGTGGCCTCCGCTGGCCCAGGAACAATGGCGTCCCACGCCCAGGGAACCTCGGGGGCGGCCCTCCGGCTGCGCGATGCGGGACCTGCTCGGGTCTCCGCGTTCAGCCCCGCCGGGATCCCACCGCCAGGTCTCACCGGCCCTCGGACCATCCAGTAGCCACAAGCCGAGCGCCGCTTCCGGGAGCCGCGGGGCATGCCGGGAGCCGGGCCTCGCAGCCAATCCTCGTGCAAGTCCGGCGGCGGTTGCCTGGCAACAGGCAGACGCCATAAGGGGCGGAACCCGCGAGGCAGGGGTCGCGGACTTGGAAACCAGCCCTCGAGGCGACAGCTCCTTCGCTCCTACCCGGACTTGAAGGAATGAGGGGTTGAAGTCAAATGAAAACGCGAGACGAAAACCTGGAGGGCCGAGGCTGTCGCTGCGCGCCGGGGTGCTCGGCCTGCCTGGGTGAGGCCCGGGTTCGCTCCGTCCTCAGAGCAGAGACAGCTGGGAACAGACTGGATGGGCAGACAGCAGGCCTTCCGAGAGATTGATAGACGACAGGTGAGATTAGCCAGCTAGCTATGAGACAGGTGGATCTATTAACCCTGCGAGCACTTGATTATAAGAATTACAAAATTGTACACCTATCTGTTGAGCATTTACTGTGCGCCTATCTCTTCACAGGCGGTGTTTCATTTGATCCTCATCTGATTCTGTAAGGAAAGGACAATTACTGCGGTCCTAGAAGGTGTTAGTAATGCAAACTTTCGACCTGCTCCCACCCTCGGCTCAGAAACGCGGAGAGGCAGAGCCCAGCATTTGGTGTTCAACAAGGTGAACCTCAGAAGTTAAGTTGAGATCCGCTGTTTTCCTGCACTACACTGTTCCCTAGTGTGAGCTCCAGCTGCCTACCAGGACAACCTGCCCAATAATATAACACGTCTTTTTGGGGGCCCCTTTCTGTCCTTGTTCTCACAGTTTCTCTTCCACTGGAGCTTCCTGGGATCACCTCTGGGATCAACTCGCACTGGAATCTTTGCCTCGGGTCTGTTTGTGGAGAGTGCCGTCTGAGATATCTGCAGGCCACTTCCTGCTGAAATCCCCAACCCTTCTCCCTGAGCCGCTAGAGCCCTGTCTGGTGGGTGGCTGGGATGATCCACAAAGCTCAGCATCTCTGCCTTCATGGTGTGCTTGTCCCCTTTGCTGTGTTATCCCTGGGTCAGATTCTACTCACCTCTGCACATAGACATGTGTGTCAAACAATAATGCAGGGTTAATTCAACCTGTTGCTCACTGGGGCCATTTGTGTTTTCTTTTTTTCTCCCTACTCTCCCTTTTTCCCCCTTCAGAATCCACTAGAGCCAAGTGCTTGAAGCTCTTTGGCCCCATCACAGCGCCCAGACCCACAAGGCCAGGATCCTTGGGACAGGATGACAGCACCAGATACAAAAAAAAAAAAAAAAAAAAAAAAAAAAAAAAAAAAAAAAAAAAAAAAAAAAAAAAAAAAAAAAAGTGACAGTCTTTAGGACCAGTTGACCATAATCACCAGTGGTCCAAAACTGCTATGAGAAACATCTTTGGATCCATGTCCTGGTCAATGGAAACTACTGAATTCCAGCTCACCTCAGTGCATTAAAACTAAAAACCTACTGCTTTGTTCTGGGGGCTCTCTCAATAAATGCCAGGCCCCAGTTCAGCCAAGGCCCCACTGACCCCAACCAGAAACCCAAAACATGAGCAAAACAAAACACAGTCTTCGTGCAGGAGTGTGAGTGCTTCCAATATTTGACCTAATCCCTTTCTACTGCCCTGTGTATCGCTCCTAGAGAAAACAGGTGTGGGAGGTGCCAGTGGCTTGTGCAACGGTTTGAACAAGTTGTGCCTTCGTGCAGAGAGTGCTGTGGTTCTGTGTCAGGGATGGCAGGGCACCAGCCACATTCTGATCTCTTGTGATTCCTGGCATTCTTGGGCAGGGTGAGGTCCAGTTTTGTTGTGAGGGCTGTCATAAGCTGTGCCCTTGGGAAAGCTCCGATGCACACTGGTTACTACTGGATTGGAAGGTGGGGCACACTGGCCCTGCAGCCTACACACAGCCTGTGCCCAAGTATGTACCCTTTAGCCCAGAACCGGAACCCCTCCTTTCACAGACACTAGGAGGTACAGCCTAAGGCCACCCATGGGGGCGGCACATGTGGCCCTGAATTCTGCTGTCTCTCCTGTGTCTCTTCAGCTCTGTATGTACCTTACAGAGTAAAGTCCTCATTCTGTGTCACCTACCTTGCCCTTAAGCTCGTACCCTGAAGAGGAATGGCCCTGCCTTCCCTGGCTCAGGCACCGTGGCTTGAGATCCCAGCTGTCCCGCTAGTTAACAATTGTTTGCCCCTCCCCTCCCTGGCATTCTGGACTGAGGGCATTATTAACTGGTGGGGAGGAAAGAGGGGTACTGATGAGGATGCAGCCTCTGTCTTTGGCTCTGCTGCTGAGGTCAGTCCTCTTATACCTCTCAGCCTCGTTTTTCTCATCTGTAAAGTGGGAGTCCTACTCCCCTCTCTGAGGTGGTTCTAAGGATGCGGTGCTCATAGCTGGCAAGCTACTTGGGTACACAGGGCATGTGCATGCACACTGGGAGCTCATGGCAGATAACCCCCACCACACACTTGGTGGGCAAGCTTTGAGGCATTCAGGACACAGCACACACGTGGAAGGCTTTCAGTGTGGACCATCCTTCATTACCTCCAGGGTTATTAATGGAAGAATTTGGGGACTGGTCTTGGGTTCCCCAGGAACGCTGGCTCTGCCATAGGCTGTTGCTGATGCCCAAAAGGTAGGACCCTTTTCCCAGCAATCTGCTCTTCAGGAGGGAAAGAGGGAAAGGGGTTGCACTGGCATGTCAGAAGGCTGCTGGATGTCCCGTGGCTCACCCTGTAAAAAACTGAACCAGCACTTGATCTCTGCAGTCAAAATAATGTCCCCAAGTCACCACACCTATAAAGATATTTAAAAATAGAAAATATATTAAAATTTGTGTGCTCAGAATTATGTTGTTATAATATGTCAAAAGTAATTCTATGAGAAAAATTGTGCAAGCACTTTAGGGGTCAACAGTTAGCTTTTGGGGATATGTTGTGCAATGATCCCTCGCCACACCATTTACTCTTCCTTTGTTGCACTTATCCCACAGGATAATTATTATCTTGCTCTGTGTTTTGAAAAACCTTTTATTATGGTGGTGTACGTGGGTACTCTCAGCTATTTGGGAGGCAGAGGTGGGCAGCATGCAAGTTCAAGGTCAGCCCAGGAAACTTAGCAAGACTTTATCTCAAAAAACAGAAAGCATTAACAAAAATCTTATTACAGAAAAATTTCAAGCATTTATACAAGAAAACAATATGGTGGCTTCTATGGACCCATGGATCACATCAAGAATCATCAGCTCGGGGCCAGTCTTGCTGTGTACCTAATTTCCATTAATTGAGGCCCCATATCATTGTATCTGTACTATAATTGGGATCTGGAATGTCCTCCAAAAGCCTCATGTGTTTGCAAGGTGATTCCATTATAGGGATCAATTCATTGATTTTCTGTGCTGTTAAAAGGTGCGGCCTGGTTGGAGAGGGCAGACTAGTGGCGCATGACCTGAAAGGAGTAGACTGGAGCTTGACCCAGAAGAGGAGGACCACTGGAGCTTGACCTGGGAGCATGTGCTTCCCTCACTAGCTCCGCCCTTTGCTCTCTGCTTCCTGTCTTGCTGGGCTGTGAACAACTTGTCTCCGGCTAGGCCTCTGCCACGTCCTTCCACCACTGCCAGCCAACTATGAATGGACTGAGATCCTCTGAAGCTGTGAGTTAAAATAAACCTCTCCTCCTTTAAGTTGTGGGTGTTGGGTATTGTGTCCCAGCAACAAGAAAATAACAATCTGTAAATGCTTTGATGTGTATCACTTAAAAGGTAAGGGTTCTTCTATAAAACATAACCGAAATGTAGGTCACAGGACACGGGTCCAACCAAAATAAACAGCACCCAGAGTAAACCCTAACGAAGGCCATGGTGTCTGAGTAGCAATGGCATCTCCATGGAGCTGCTTCGGCTGGGATACACATAGCACTATGAGGGGGGATTGTTCGTGATAGTGGACGCTGTATGTGTTGGAGGCCGGGGGATAATTAATCAATTCTGGTACACTGATTTTTTGCCATAGCCCCAAACTATTCTAAAACAGTATTTACAAATAAAAAATAACCACAATGCTGTTATTAAAAAATTAACACTAGTTCCTTGATAACATGAAGTCTCTCTCTCTCTCTCTCTCTCTCTCTCTCTCTCTCTCTCTCTCTGTCAAGCTGGGAGCTTGACTAGCACTTCTGGTATTGTTTTGGTCTGTATCCTGAGACACGGGGATCTTTTGGAAGTATCTGGTGGTAGAGGGGTGAAGGAGGAGATGGGGATCCACTTGGCTTTCTGTAGATGCGGCTGATCTTGGCCAGTTTTCATTACTGTGCAAAGTACCTGAAATAAGCAACTGAAGAAGGAAAAGGAGTTTTGTTTTGCTCTGTCCTTTACTGAGGATTTAGCTCCCTGGATCCGCACACTGAGCTACATCCGCAGCCCCTGTTTTAATTTAGATTTTGAAACAGGATCTCACTAAATCACCACATTTCTCAGATTGGGCTCAAACCTGCGATCCTCCTGCCTCAGCCTCCCAGAGTGCTGAGATTATAGAAATGTGTCTTGAAGCCCAGCAGACAAAGCTCATGTTGGCCCACAGTTTCAGAAGTGCGAGTCTGCTGTCAGCTGGCTCCACTGGTGTGGGCCTGTGGCCAGGCAGAAATGGGGTGGGGTGGAGGGGCAGGAAGACTGCTTACTTCCAGACAGCCAGGAAGCAGACCAAGCAGGGAAGGGTCAGAGAGGCGAGAGCTGGGGACAAAACACGCCCTCCGAAGCACGGTCCCAGTGACTTGCTTCATCCAATCAGGCCCTGCCTCCTAATAAACCTTCAGTCTGTGAGCTCATGAATGGATTAATTCACTTCATGCAGTTGTTGCCCTCAGGACCCATTCACTTCCCCTAGACTCATCAGCAGCCCCTTCAACGCAGTGAAATTCTGGGAGACATTCTGGTTCCCACCTGTAACACCTGCCTGTTCCTTCCACACGGCAGTGGGTGTGGGGTGGGGTGTGACCATTGCCTCCCAGGCCCCTGAGTCCCCAGCCCTCACAGACATGGGCAGCACTGTGGAGCTATCAACCTTTCTCAGTTTCTTCCCCTCCCAACCTGCATCCACTTAAACCAGCAGCAAGTCACTAATCCTCTCCTGATGGCTGGGCTGCCCCCACTGCCAGCTAATTCCGCCTTCTGACTTAATCATCATACTTAGCACTTGCAACAAGGGTTTTTCATCTTCCTAGCCCTGCTCAGCATTAGCTGATTACTATAATCTGTTGGGCTCCCAGGGCATCAGCAAGGATGGCAGGGAGGGATGAGAGCCTCTCCTTGCTTTTCAGAGACTCAGTTTCCCCACCTGTAAAACTGAGGAAATATACCTACCTGGCACAGGTGACAAAATCCCCAGTGGCAAGCCCTGTTCCTGACACCTAACAAGCCTCCAGTGATGAAGTTCTCCCTGTTGAGTTCAAAGGTTAATACTCACCAAGATCCTGCAGATCTGGATTTGAATCCAGCTTCCTTCACTCAACAGTTTATTTTCTGAGCCACTGTTGTCTAAAATGGGGATGGTTGGGCCAGGTGGCACAGGCCTATAATACCAGCACACTGGGAATGCTGAGGCAAGAAGAATGCGAGTTCGAGACCGGCCCGGGCAACTTAGTGAGAAAGATGCTGTCTCAAAATCAAACATAAACGGGTTGGGATGTAACTTGGAGTGAAGGCCCAAAGTTCAATACTCAGTACCACAAATAATGAAAATAAAATAAAATGGGAGTAATAGTGTCTGCTGCATAGAAAAGATCGAATGTGGCAATACATGTGTGCAGTGCTCAGGGCACCATCGGTTAGTGCCAGGTAGAGATCGGGAAAGGCAGATTCCTGCCTTCCACCTTTGCCTCCTGCTCAAATGGGCCACGATCTCCCAGTGGCCAACCCTTCGCTGTGACCAATACCTAAGAGAAAGAGCTCAAGTAGCGCAGGGGCGTAGTGGGTGCTCCAAGGCCAGCGAGGACTGTGTTCCTGATAGAAGATGGCCAGGAATTACACCCACATTTCAGATGAAGGCACTGAAGCTCTGGGAGATAAACACAGCTTGGAAATGTCCCATGCCTGAGCCGCTCCCACCCTGATTTGGATGTATCAGGAGGAGGGCATTCAGTATTGCATGCTAGGGGAGTGCAGCCTCTGTCTTGGTTGAAACTCCAAATCTTCCAGCCCTCCTAAAGCCACAGGCAGCCTCCCTATTCCCCGTCCTCGCACTGCACCCACCATGGAGCTGGATCCCAGGGCACCGCGCTTAGTTATGGGAAGCTTCAGTACGGGAGTAATCACAAGCAGCTGCTGGGCCTGTACACAGCGCAGCTCCAGGGGGTGGACACCGTTCACCATGGCAGCAGTGCATCAGCAGTCAGGTAAGTCCCCTGACACAGCTAGAGGTGATTCTAGGACGAGGCAGGGGCCCCTTCCCCGTGCACTAACCAAGCCCAGAACTGGGGCTCCTGGCCACTGCCTGACCTGGTGCAGGTGAGCAGCTGTGCACGTCTGGAGGTTGCCTGGAATCCTTCTTAAGGAGACGGTGAGAAGGCCCCGGGAGCTGAGCCCTTGTTTTACAACAGTAGGACGTGGGGAAAGGGAGCCACACTCTGAGCTAGGCACTTTGCGTACTGCATTACACACATAAGCTGTAACTCGATCTGGATAATAACACTTGAAAAGGCATCATCAGCCCATTGTAAAGATGAGTTAACTGAGGCACACAAAGATTCATTGGCTTGCCTCAGAGATCAGACGGCAAGGGAGTAGCACAGCTGTGGTGCAACTCAGGCCTCTGTTGTCCCGAATTGGAACTTGAAGTTTACAAGGGAAGCAGCTGAGGCCTAGCGAGGGGCAGTGACTTGCTCAGTGCCGCACAGCCAGCCAGTGGCTGGGAGGCTGAACCCCAAAGTCCAGACTCCCAAGGCCTACCACAAGCCCATAAGGGTTTCTGACCCAGAAAGGCTCTTCATTTAATATTTGTGATACAAACAAGAGTGAGGAGAGACTTGGGCTGGCTGGGAACCGGGGCAGGGAGTGGAGCAGAAGGCAGAGGTGGGTGACCACCAGCCTGTTGCCTTTTGGTCCTGGTTTCTGTAGGACAGCATGTCTGTTTGGTTGTTTATATGTACACGAACTATATAATATATTTTATCTGGGTGTGGTGACATAGGGACAGGAGGATTGCTGTGAGTTGGAGGTCAGCCTGAACTGCAGGGTGGGATTGTCTCAAAAAAAAAAAAAAGACAAGAATATACACATATAGGCTGGGAATGTACCTTCATGTGGGCTCAATCTGCAGTACCACTCAAAAATATATATACCAACACAATGCCCATTCACCAGGAAAAGACAGGGAGGATGTGGACTGCAGCTTGGACCCCCTTTTATGGGAGCTGCTCTGAAACTTCCCTCCAAGGTAGTTCCCCTCCCTCTCCAGGGCAAGGTGCCATTCAGGGCTTGGCCTCCAGGTGGCACCCGCACAGCAGATCTGGATTCCCCCAGGGAATCTCCCTGAGGGAGCTTTTCCAAGGTTGGCCCAGGATAAGGTGCCAGGAGCTAGTGCGTCCTCAGAGTTTTCAAGGTGTCCCTAGGCAGCACTTCCTCTCTCCCCCGAGGTTACCCTTGCCTGAGCTTTGCAGCAAAGATCTGGCAGGCCTGGGCTGGAAGCTCCCCCTTGACACTGCGCCCCCCGGTCATACCCTCTGCAGAGTCCTAGGTGGGGCTCCCAGTGGCTTTAGCTTGGCTAGCTCGTTCACCTGTTTACCTCCTCTTTCCTCCCCTGTAGAGTGGGAGCGGCGTATTTCCAGGAAATCCGGGAGAGCCGGTGGCCCATTGATGGGTGGATGCTTCACCCATGGCAGATGCTCAGCACACAGGATCCCTGCGATTGTTCCTGTTTCAGCTGACATCCCGTCGGCCAGGCTGCTCTCTCTCCTTCACCTTTGCCCCTTCACGATGCCAGTCTGTGGCCCTCTGCTTACCAGTCCCCCCCCCTCCCCCCCGTAGCTTTTCTGCTTGCCCCCATGTGGCCGGCACTGCCCTGGAGACAGCAGAGCAGGCTGGGTAAATGGAGGACTCCAAGTCTCACTACCTGGATCAGATCCTGGCCTCTCCACCTTCCAGGTCACCTTGCTGGGGTCCAACAGCCTCCCAGCCTCTGTGCTGCAGATTCTGAATGCTCTGCCTCCGACTTCTGCCTCCTGGTACTTAGGTGGGAGCCACATGACAGACCAGCTGTGGCCCAGGAAGCCACTTACGGATCTTTCACTCCAGGCCAAGTAGAGAGTGGACTCTTCCAACCTTTCTTGCCCCACCCTGGTGACCCATGTGTGGCCACAGGGACCTACTTGTGTCTCAGGAGACCATCTCTGAACTGGAAGTACCCTGGGTTCCCTAAGCCACCCTTGCAGAAAGGCCACCCTACTGTCACTGCATGATATGTGAGGAACAGGTAAGTATCCCAGGCCCTGGAGGACTTGGGGCTTATGGATATGTAGTGGAGATGCAGCCACCCTGGGTCCCAAGGACCTCATCTGTGGGTGGGCATAGGATAGTAGCACCTCTGTCATCTAGTTGTTGACAGGATCAGGGAAATTATGGATGTTCCTCTCTCTCTCTCTCTCTCTCTCTCTCTCTCTCTCTCTCTCTGTCTGTCTCTCATACTAGGCATCAAGGCCAGTCCTTCTTTTCTTTTTTCTTTTGACACACGGGGTCACTAAGTTGCTAAGTTGTCTAGGCCGGGCTTGTATGATTCTCCTGCCTTGCTCAGCCTCCAAGAATTCTGGGTCTACAAACCTTTGCCATTGGGCCCAGCCTGTCTCTTCAGATGTAAAAATCTTAGATTTTATTAGCTACAGAAAAGGGTGGGGTGGTCTTCAGGCATCAGAGCATGAGAGCCCTGGAGCCTTTTGTTGAGGACACTGAGGCTCTGCAGCGGCAGGGAATGCCTTTTTCAGGCTCCTTCAGGCAGAGCGTGGCCAGGCCAGGCCAAGCCCTGGTCTTTGGGATTATCAGGTGTCAAAGACCAAGCAGGACAAAGGGAGACTTTCTCCCTAGTGTGTCTATATAGACTTCAACAGAATTGGAAAGGGATTTATTTCCATACTAAGTAGTTCAAGGGGGCGGATGGACCTGAAAGCTTGTATCTAGCAGGAAGCACTGTTCCCCGAAGCTTGTGACAGAAATGGGTGTAAGCTCTTTTTCTGGGGCAGTTTGAATACAGAAGAACCCAGAATTAGAAGACTTGATCATCAAAGCTGACCTCTGTGTTAAGGGACATAGGATTTTGGTGACCAGTGGGGGCGTAAAGCTTTGAGGGACCAAGTGGTGCTCTCTGCCCCTGAGTCCACGCTAAGCACATGCCCATGGCAACGACCAGGGTCTGCAGTTAGGGTGAGCTCTGTGGGCAGGTGACGTGGGCCGTCACACAGGAGCTGTGTTTGGAAGGGCTCGATGGTTTAATGCTGTCACCACCACTATTATGGTTTGGACCTGGAATGTCCCCCCAAAGCCTCATGTATTAGGAAGGTGATTGGATGGTGAGGAGTAATTGGATCAGACAGATTCATCCATGGATTTCATGTGCTAAGAGGTCTGGTCAGGAGGGACAGATCAGTGATGGTGTGTCCTGGCAGGATGTACCCTTGGCCTAACTTCTTCCCAATAAATAGCTCTGCCTCCTGTTGTTATGCCACAAGCAGCTGTCCACCAACATGCCAACATGCCCTCTGACCCTGCTGGCCGGCTGTGCAGGAAAGAAGACCCCTAAACTGTGAGCCAAGACAAACCTTTCCTCCCTTACGTCGTGGGTGTCAGGCATCGTGTCCCAGCAATGAGAAGATGAGTCGAGACAACTGTCCTGTGTGGAAAACACGACCGCAGCCACCAAGGAGGCGGCACGTCCGCCGTGCCAGTGTGATGGAGAACGTCACGGATGCATTTTAGGAGAGAAAAACCAAGTCACAGAGTAGTATGTGCCGTCTGCCTCTATTTATAAACAATAATTCTTTTAAAAAATTTAGCATAAACACATGTAGAAAGTGGTTCATTATCCCCTGTTCCCTCTCCCGGCTGCCTAGCGAGCCAGCGGTTACCATTCCTCCAGGGTTAGACCGGAGGCAGAACCTGCTTGATTTATGAGCGTTTGCCTGAGCGCCTCATTCCTGCCCACTTCCTGGATGACGCAAGGGTCTCCAAACCTTCCAGTCCATTTGGCCCCGTCCTGACTCATGTGCCACTGGGCTGCGTGTTTTAATTCTCCCAATTTTAAATATTAGTTTTATGCCACCAAGATCGTTTGTAATTCACCCGTATTTCTCTTCCTCTCCCTGACTCTCCCAGCTTCCATCTGGGACCACTTTCCTCCTGCCTGGAGCACACCCTTTATATTTATTTTCAGATCTGAGCCATTCATGTGATGCAAAAGTCAAAAGTACAGAAGTGATCTATGATCGACGTCTCTCTCTCCCCGTCCCTGCTTCCAGCCAAGTACGTATTCCCATATGGGCACAGAATATTCTTTAGAAAAGAGTACACCAAACTGAGAACAGAGGTTGGTTGTCTGTGTCAAGGGTCCTCAGCCTCCGGAGCTGTGGGCTCGTCCTGCACTGTGGCTGAGGATGCAGGCCAGGCAGGTGAGCTGGGAGCAAGAGGTGAGCTTGGAGCGAAGTCCCGCCTCCTGTCATGGTGCCCTATCAATGCCCTGCTGATCTGACAGGAGGCGGAGCTTTGCACCTGTCCGCTACTGCTGGCTGTTTCAAAGCTATCCTACAGCAACCAACTGCCCAGCAGGTACCGCAGCATCCCCCGCCCCCCAACACACACACACACACACACACACACACACACACACACACACACACACACACACTCAGTTCTTGGGGGAATGGTCTTCAACTGAACTGGTCCCTGGTGTCAGAAAGCATGGGGACCACAGGTACTGTGTGACCTGAAGGGTTCACAATAGGGATAGATTCTGCTTTCTGTCTATGTAGAGCCAGGATTCAAACCAAACCCAAATGGCCTGACTCTAGAACCATTTGGTTATGCAGCCCGTCTTATGGATGAGGAGACTGAGCCCCCCCAAAATGCTAAGCCGTGTTCTCAAAGCCCCAGAGTCAGGGGCACAGAGTTAGAACTCACATATGCAGCCTTGGGCCTCGAAACCTACCCCCACCTTCAGGAGTTCCCTGTGCATTTAGGTTACCAAGAGCCTTCAGAGATGCCACCTCATTCAGATGCCTGCCTGGCCCATCAGATCCGAGGCATGGAACTCGCTGCCCCATCCCTGCCCCATCTCTCAGGGACCTGCAGTGTGGCTGAGCTGCCCCACAGGGGCAGGGCTTAGAGTCAGGCCATGAGAGTTTAGTTTAATCCAGCCTCCATGGCCTCGGGCACACTGCTTTCCTATTTCTGTTATGTCTCGGTTTTCTCATCTGTTAGTCTGGTAACTGGAGTGTCACTTTCAAGTGAGGACTGAATGACCCAATCCCCACAAAGCGCTTGTACCTGGCACAAAACCAGCTTTCAGTTAACTCTCGCATTGCTCGTATGATTTGCTGTGTGACTTAGTGGAGAAGTCATCCCTCTCTGGGTCTTAGACTCCCTGTCTGAGCATATCGTGAGGTCTGGGCTGTGTGGTCTTGAGCAGTGTCTTCCAGCTCCAATGTCCCATCTGTGGCCGGACTGCAGGCTCCCCTCTGCCCTCTGTTGCTGCAGGCACATGCTCACAGAAAACCAGGGACTCACTTTTATTGGCCAAGGAGGCACCTTACGCCTGCTGGCCTGCGTGGGAAGGGACTGCTCCCAAGGTATGGTGGCTGACATGTGTGTGTGTGTGTTTCCAGCTGTCCTTGAGAACAGAGGGCTCTAGCTGGAAAGCCCCTTGGAAAGGCAGCATGGGCCCCATCTCCCTTACCACCAGTGCCCAAGGCCCTCAGTGCCAGCCCTTGCCATAGAGTGCCATTTTGCACCAATGTATAATTCATGCCCTCGCGTGCCAATCTGTGCCAGCTTTAATTAGCTTCTAACTTTTTTGTCATTCGTTTTGCTATGAACACCTTATAAATAAATGATGGGCCCTGGGAGCAGGAAGTGGGGCAGGCATGCATGGGGAGGGGGCTGGCTCCCGAGGCCACCACTTCGGGACTGGTGAGCTTGGGGACTGGGCTCTGGGAACCCTGTGCCCCCTGAGACTTCCTGGGGACTGTCCCTGCTCTGCAGAAGGGTGTCCCCAGCCCACCCCATCGCCTCCCTGTCTTGTTTCTTCTCCAGCCGTACGCACTGCCACAGCTGTGCTGGGCTCCACGGACCCACAAACCAAACTCCGGAGCACACATGTTGGCTTTATGGTGGCAGTGCCGCCCCGGGAGAGGCCAGCCGGGCCGGGGATGGTGACAGGAAGCCGCAAACAGCTTCCCGCCAGCTGAGGGATGAGAAGGAAGGGGGAGTAGGAAGCTGTCACTCCTAGCGACGTGGGGACAGAGACGTGACAGAGGATGCCCAGAGGACAGGTGTTTACGTGCATTAATGTAATAGTGGACCCTCGAGGCCGGGAGAGGCGTGCTTGGGACTGCTGTTCTGTTTATACAGCTTTAAAAGAACACCAATGTGTTGTTTTCTGTCTCATCCTGAGGAGCAATCTCGGGAGGTGCTGGGAGGGGCTGGAGTGTCCCCAACTTTTGACAGTTCAGGAAACTGAGGCTCAGATGCATTGGCTAAGAGGAGGCCCATGGCACCCTAGTCTACCAAGACTTGCATGGTGCCATTGGCCTCTCTTCCAGTTCCTGGGAAAGGCAGTGGGGCAGAAAACACTGGGCAGAGGCTAGGGCACACAGGCAGCATCTGGTTCAAACGCACGTGGGGCAGCTGGCCACCGTGTCTAAAGTCACAAACTCAGATGCCCTCCCTTCCTCTCTCCCTTGCCCCTGCCTGCCTTGCTCACTGTGAGCACCATGAGCCAGCTGGTTGCATGGTTGTGTCTGAGAGGCCTGGAGGAGGCAGCATGGGCTCAGTGGTATAGTGTGAGCCTCATCCTGAGCGCTGCAAAAACCAACCAACCAACCAACCAAACAATACAAACGCTGTTGAAGGAAGATATCCCTTCCTCCAAGAAGCCAGCCGGGGCCACTCTGGGACCTTTCTCCTGGTACTTCCTCTGTTCCTGGTGGCTAAGCACCCCCCCCCCCCCCCCCCCCCCCCCGGCGCCATCTTCAGAGTCTCCTGTTGAACGAAACTGTGGCCCCCATGTGGTACAGCCCTTGCTCACTCTTCTTTTGGTATGAGGATTGAACCCAGGGCCTTCACACTGAGCTACGTTCCCAGCCTTTAAAATATTTATTTATTTTAATTTTGGAGACAGGATCTCACTAAGTGGCTAAATTTCCCGAGCTGGACTTGAACTTGCGATCTTCCTGACTCAGCCTCCCAGAATGCTAAGGTTACAGGCATGGGCCCCGGTGTCCAGCGCCCCACTCATCTCCTAGGACTCATCATTCGCCTCAGTCCAGCCCTGTTACTATATGACACAAAGGAGTCTTTAAGTCCCCTCTGCCTCAGATGCCCTTGCTGGCCTTACAGTGCAGGACACCAACTTTCCAGGCTGTGGGTAGGTGGTCCCTCTGTGTGAAGCCTTCCCTATTCTCCCTGGCTAGGGTACCCTGCTTGGGGGGGGGGGTCTCCTCTGTCACTGCTGGACCTGGTGCTGACCTTGAGAGTGTCATCTTGAGCCTGCTACTTCCTCTTTCCTTCCTATCTCCTCCTCTGAGGACCAAATGGATGTCACATGCTTCTCTGTGTCCTCAGCAACCAGCCCAGGACATGGCACACAGCAGACCCTGCAGGAGGGGCTTGTAGATGAATGAACAAAGATACAGTCCCGGCCTTTGAGGGTCTCGATGGCCAGTGTGTGTGCAGACTAATGGTGCACTTGAAGCCATGGGGTAGAGGTGGCTGCAGCAGAGACCTGGGGGTGACATCCTGGGTACAGAAGGAACCAGCCTATTGCTTCTCTCCTTCCTTTATAATTTTGATAAAAAGGGAGCTGAGGTTACTCAAGCAATGTGGGCTCTCTTGTGGTGACTGGGAGAATAGACCTATGGTACACACCAGCCAGGGTGCTCACGGTCGCCAGCAACAGTAATGGCCTCTGGCTAAACTGAAGGAGACAGTGAATTGACTTGTTGAATGATGTAGTAGTAGTTTGCAGAATCCACCAGAAGCCTGGAGGACAGGCCCAGGTGATGGAGAAGGACCAAAGGAGGCTGAGTGTTACAGCACACCAGGCTCAGACCTCAGGAACTCTGGTCCATTTGCATATTTTCTAAACTATTATTATTATTTTTTGAGACTTTTTTGAGAGTCTTGCTCTGTAGCCCAGGCTGGTCCTGAACTCACTATGGAGCCCAGGCTGGCCTTGGACTCATGGCAGTCCTCCTGCCTCAGCCTCCCAAGAACTGGATTACATGCGTGCACCACCACACCCAGCTTATGCGGTGCTGGGGAATCGAACTCGGGTACTTAGTGCTTGACTTAGCACTTGCTCGGCAAGTGCTTTAACTGGTGAGCCATTTCTCCAGCCCTATTATTAACTATTTCTAAACTTTATGCCTCCCATCAAAGATCAAAGTGGAGAGGAGAGCTTCTGACTGGCCATCCTGGACCACACATTTAGGCCCTCTAGCTTTAGGAGTTTTGCCATGAAGCAGGACAGTGTGGCAGTCAGCTTTCTCTCCCTGTCACAAGACACACAGACAGTTTACGAGAAGGAAACGTTTAGTCTGGCACATAGTTTCAGTGGTTTCAGCCCATGGCCACTTGTCCCTGTGGCTTTGGCATGTGAGGAGTGGGTGGTGGGATGACACTGCTTTGGTCACAATAGCTAGGAGTGAAAGAAAGAGGGGGACAAGTCCTTCAAGGACTCACCTCATCCCTAGCACAAGGCTCGGCACAGAGTGGGCCCGTGACACACGCAAGGCTGTCAAATAGGCCCTATGTTTGTTTGGAACCTTCCTCCTGGGAGCCCACCTGCTTCTATAAACCAGAAGCACGAGATCTCTGTGACACACAGCTCTCTCTCCCTCTCCCAGGCCTAGAGCTGCGTTTCCTGAGTGTTGCTCCTCTCCACCCCCGTCCCTTTCCAGAACACTCCCACCATCCCACCTGGACAGTGGCCACCACCTGCAGCAGCGTGAGCATCACCTGGGCAGGGATTTGTGCGTGCACGTGTGCGTGTGTGTATGCTGCATGAGTGTGTGTTGCTCACTGGTACACCCTCAGAGTCTAGAGTCAGGGGTTAGCTGGCTTTCTCTGTAAAGGTGCAGATGGTCAGGGTTTTTGATTTTGCAGGCCAGTCTGTTGCAACTGACCCAAACTCCACAGCTACCGCACGGGAGGGGTCCTCGCCAGATAGGTGTGTCTGTGCACCTCTGAAACGTAATGAATGGCTTCCTCACAAAAGCAGGCAATATGGCAGAGGTGACCTGCGGGCGCCAGCTTGCTGACCTCTGTTCTAGAAAATATCTAGGCATATAGTACGTGACAAGTAAACTCTTTCAAATGCAGTATTCTCCTCTCGCCATCTACTGCCCCCCAACTCAGTCTACATTTGTCTAATTACAGTTCAGCTCATGACACTCCCACCCCTTGGCTTTGTACAGGATGGTCCTGATCACCCTGTGTCTGTACAGTCCACTGTAGATGTGTGCTTCGCCCTCTCAGCACTCCTGCCTGAGAGGCCACGTTGGAGGTGAAAAGCCCCGGGGCCAGCGCCCGGCTCCAGGCAGCAACCGCCCGTAGGCGCCCGTGTTCGCCCGGAAATGGCTCTAAAACCTCAGAACATCTGGGCAAGCAAAGGTCAAGGGCAGGAACAAGCCCTGTCAAGGACCTGGGTGAGACTTTCTTCCTGAGCCTACCTGTCTCCAAGCCATGAAAATGCCTCTCTCCAAGGACGCAGAGAGCAGCCAGGAGGCCCCTCGGGGTGCTGCCCAGGGAGCTAGGTGGGTGGGGTGCCTGGGCCGCCTCTTCCACCCCAGACCCCCATATATAGGCGCTCAGAGGCGTTCTGAGTCGGTGAGAGAGAAGGGGTCCCGATGGGAGAGCCAGGGCAGCAGGCCCGGGTGCCGCTCGGCGACTCTGGGAGCAGAGAGGGGGCGCTTAAAGCCAACAGATGGCGCGGCTCCCCTAAGCCCGGCGCCCGCCCGCCCGCTCCGGCTCCCCGGGAGCGTTCGGCGCTCGGCCGGAGCCCCCAGCGGGCGGGAGGCAGGCCGGGCACCTTCAGCTCGGCGCGCCCCGCTGCGGGACGCAGGCCCCGTGGCTCGGCGCCCGCACGCACCTGGGGCCGCTCCCGCGGGCCCTTCGGGGAATTCGTCGAGTTGCCACAGCAGCCGGTGCCATGACATCGGCAGAGGGCAGCTTCGCCAGCACTGAAATATTCATGCCCTAAGCGCCCAGCTGGGCTCCGCGCCGTTCCCGGGGGTCCAGCGGCCCGGGCGGGAACCGGGTCCCGGGCGCGTCCGGGTGGGAGCGGGGGGCGGGGGCCGCGCGGGGCGGAGCGTCAGTGGGCGGGGTCAGGGGCGGGGGCCGCGAGGGAAAGTTGATCGCGGACTTGAGCGGCGGCGGCGGCGGCGGCGGGAGCGGGGCGCGGGCGGCGCGCGAGGCGCGGCCGGAGGACGCGTCCGACGGCGGCCGGGCGCTGAGCGGGCGCGGCGGGCGGCCCGGCGGGCATGGAGCGCGGAGGCGCGGGGCCTCGGGACGTTCGGGGCGCTCCTCGTCCGAGCCCGCGGCGCGCCTGAAGTTGCAGCTGGCAGGCGGCGAGCGGGCGGCCCGAGGGGACCCGGAGCGGCTGCACGCCGCGGATGAGCCTGCGCGCCGGCGGCGAGACCCGGCGGTGGCCCGAGCCGGCGGCGGAGAGCAGAGCCCGAGGCGCGGCGCCGCCCCGCGCAAGCACACGGTACGGGGCGCCGCGCGCCTTCCCCCCCGCGCCCTGCGCCGCCGCGGCCGCGGGAAAGTTGGGGCCGCGGGGTCGAGGCCGCTGCCTCCGGGCCACTTGTTCCCAGCGCGGCCGCCGCCCGCCGGCTTCCCCTTCCCCGCGTCCCGGCCCCGCGCCCCGCTCGGAGCCCGGCCGGGCGCGCGGTAACTTTGATTCCCGGGAACTCCGGGTCCCTCGGCGCTGGCCTTGGGAGGGCGCGAGCCGCCCCACCGCCTTCCCAGCACGCGCCCGTTCCGGCGCTCCGCTGTGGGCGCCCCGGGCAGGGTCCAGTGTGGGGAGGGTGGTGGCGGGTCTCGGGGCTAGAGAAGGCGCTGGGATCCGGCCCGTCCGCTCTGGGCTGCGGCCTCTCACCCCGCACCTCCGCCGCGGGTGGGCAGCGGCGCTGGAGGAACCGAAAGGCACGTTGGCCCCCCCTCCTCCCCGCCCCTCCTCGTCTTCCCGAGCCCACGGGAGACCCCGGGCGACTCCTGCGGCTTCCCAGGTCGTGTCCGGCCACGGGGAGACGCGCCCCTCGCGGCGGTACGAGCCTCGTGCGGCTCGCGCTGAGCTTCCTGGGCCTGGGGCTGACCGACCCCGCGGCCGCGCCCCCAGAGCGCTGCCCCGTTTCCCCGGCAGGGCAACCTGGGTCGCGCACAGAACCCATGGGTTCTGGGGTGGTGGCGAGGTCCGCCGGCGAGAACTCGCCGCCTTCTTTCCCAAAACGGACGCCCGGAGCCTCCAGCGCCTTGCGTGAGCGGAGACCGGTGTCCTGTCAGCCAGCCGCAGCCCCGCTGCGACCCTGGTCCCTGCTTCGCCCCTGTCAGGCCCCCGGGAGAAATTCGTCTCCACGGGTGGATGGTACCACGTACCCTCGCCGCCTCAGTAATATAGAACGCAGGTGTGCTTCCTGGCGGAATTGGCTCGTTCCAGAGCCTACCTTGACCCTTAGCCTTACAGTCAGTCCCTTTGCCATTGCTCCCACCCAGATAAATTGGAGAGACATAGGAGGGAGGGAGGGAGGGAGGGGAGTGGGGGAGGAGAGAGAGAGAGAGACAGAGACAGAGAGTTGGGTGGAGTCAGATCAGGTGCGAGGTGGCATGAGTCAGGCCAGGTGGAGCAGATCTGGCTTGCAAGAATGCTTGGTTTCTGGTGCAAGGGGGGCGCACTGCCGTCGACACCTGTGGGGGGGGGGGCAGGTGTCACTGCAGGGAAGGGGCCCTTTGGCCAGTTGGTGCTGCCAAGGCTGGGAAGGCATGGCGGGGAGGGGCATGGGCCGGTGTGTGCGGGGATATCAGTGAGGTATCAGTGCCCTGCCTTGCCCAGATCCTTGTGCACGCGTCTGGCTTGGCCTTCCTGAGCTCTCAGCAGCTGGGTGCCTCACGTCTGCTCACCAAATGGCTTGATTGGAGGGTTGTGATGGCAGCTGATCTGGGTTGCTTCCCAAATAGCTCCCTCACCTCACCAGCCACCTTACCTGTGCATCTCCATTTGAGGTTCTTTTCTGGGAGCTCGGTATTTTGTAGGATACTTTTGTGAAGGGCTGCTTTAAGGTGCACCTTCTTCTAGGAGATGACGCCTGGTGGAATTTCCGAGCGCAGGCTGTGGATCTGCAGGGCGGCATCATCTGTTGGCAGCCTGCTGGGAATGCAGATTCCTGGGCCCCACCCAGATACCCAAGTCGGGATCTGTTTGACGGGCAGGGAGCCCTGTGCACCTTCTGGGGAGTGACTGGTGCACACAGCCTCTTGATGCGGTGTTCCTAAGAGTGCAGAGATTAGAACCCAGGAAAATATCTCCCCCTGAACACTGGTGCTAGGATGGGCTTAACTGTACACCACCAGCCCCTCGGGCTGCACCGTGCCTGTACCACAGGGTGTCTGTATATGAGGAAGGAGCCTTTGTAGCGGCTTAGTTTGCTGGGTAGTTCAAATACTGCTGCACGTGTGCAGGGCCTAGAGGAGGTGGTGGAGAGTCAGGGGTTCTGGAGGCTGGGTGTGGTGACTCTTCAGGGTGCTGAGGGCCCAGATGATGCTGTCCCCAAAGGAAAGGATTTCAGCAGCTCCCTGCCACCGCATCTGCTCCTGCTGAAGGGTCACTGATAACACCTCTCAGTGCTCCTAGGAATTACGCGGAGGGGAGCTGCTGACAGCCCACTCGGAAGAGCCCACCCAGCCTGAACACAGTGTCCTTTTCCTGCTGAGGCCCCAGCCCCGAGGATGGTGCCAAGCAGTGTCAGGCCACTCTTGGTTCTCTGCAGAAATAATGTCCCTGAAGATTTAGATTCCTGAGATTTAGATCTCGGTGGGACCAATGGGGTCACAGGTGAAAGGTTCCACCTGGCCCATGTACCCATCCCTGCCAAGAAAAAAAAAAATGCAGTGCCTTTCCTAGGTCAGCCTCTCCCTAGAGGGGCTGCGGAGAATGTGGGTTGGGACTGGCTGGGCCTTTCAAAGCAGGATGCTAAAGGAAAAGTTCCTTTCATTGGCTTGAAAATCAGTGAGATCAAAAATGCCGATATTAATAAAGTCCTAACAGGTTGCTAGAAAAATTAGCGTTCTAGCACAGGAGTCCCCAGCCGTGATGCTGCAAACCAGTATGGCGGGAGCTACACCTGTGGTGGGGAGGAGGGAGAAGTTCCGCCTCCTGTCAGCACGCTCCTATCAGCTTCTAATGCTGCTGCTGATTGACAGGAGGCGGAGCTTCTCTCGGACTCCTCCCTCCTGCTGGTGGTGCTCCCTCTTTCAAAGCTGTCCTCCAACAATCTACCGCAAAACAAGTCCAAATGTCCTTGGGAGAACCGCCTTCAAATAAACTGGTCCTGGGTGTCAGAAAGGTTTAGGGCCCTTATTCCAGTGTGTAAACATGGTTTTGAAAATTAACCTCATTGCCTTTGAATTCCTTGGTTTCTAATGACTGTAAAGATTTATTTTATTTTTGAGCCTTTTAAAAAATTGTAGTAGAGATTGGGCCCTGGGCCTTAGGCATGCTGTGCCATGAGACACAGCCCCGGCCCCTTCCTCTGAGCCTTGATTGGGACTTCTTGTGGCCCTGGGGCATTCTTGCGTGTCCAGCAAGGTCTCTCAGAACCCAGTTCCTGCTGAGTAGGTGGTTTCAGGATGGGAGGATGTTGGGGAGTGGTGGGAAGTGAGGACCGTGCTCACTTGTGCTGGAGAAGGGTTGGTTCTGAATGTAATGTGGTAATCCTGATTTTGCTCAGGAGCTGCTTCCTCCAGGAAGCCTTCCTGATGTGGAATGGGAGGTAGCCTCTCTCCCTGACTGTCCTTCCTTGGACCGTGTGTCTCTCTCTGGCCACTCATTACATGGAGATTTCCTCAGGGCTCAGGCTGGTTCCTTCTTGTCCCCCCAGGGCCACCATACTAATAGAGTTGGTGCTCATTCACTATGTGCTGGCAAGATAGGCTACTGACTGGTGATTGCTCTGCTATCTCCAACCTCAGTGTTAAATTGTCATTAGCATACCAAGTATTTGCTATGATTTTGACAGTTTCAGCTGTTCATATGGGTTACTGTCGAGGTGGGTGGCTAGGCCCCATCCTGCTGAATTCTGGGCTCTAGACTTGGAGGTGAGGTCTCAAACTCGTGTGCCTGGAGAGGCCAGGATGCCAAGGAGGGTAAAGCAGGGCTCAGTGTAAGGCAGCAGGGCATGGTGGGGACTGTGGAGAACCAAAGAGCACAGACTTCTTAGAAAAAGGCAACTGCAGGTCAAACCCATCTATGAGAGAGATATCGGGATAGTTACCCCTGAGAATGAGGGATGTTTCTGGAGTGCTGGAAATTTCTGTAAGTTCATTGGAGTAACTACAGTGTTGGCAAATGATTTTTTTTTTAAACCAACTCAGAAAACATGAGGATATTTATAGGCCCTATTTCTCTGGATTCAGTATGCAAATAGCTTTATGGAATCCTATAGGGCAGAAAAAGAGAATTCTTACCCACCTTATTGTCAGCGAGAAGCCGGCTGCGTATTTAAGAAGTAGCCACATGGAGATGGCTTTCTCCTCTTTCACTGTGAAATGTGATCGACTCTGCCGTGGGGAGGGAGGTGGGTGGGGGTGCCTCTTCTCCAAGGTGAAGCCCTTGTGTGAGCCTCGCTCTGTGTTCCTGGGGCTTAGTCTGGCTCACGCGGTGAGGGAAGGCCACCTGGCTCGGTGTGGTGGGGTGGGGACATCCCATGCCTTTCCGTTCGGGGGCTGCAGGCTGAATTTCTCACTGGACTCATTATTTCTCTTTTGCAGTACTGGAGATTGAACCCAGCAAGTACTGTGCTAGAGCCCCAGCCTCTTTTCTTAGTTTTAATTTTGAGACAGCTTCATTGACTTGCCTGGCCTGATCTTGAACTCGTGATCCTCCTGTCTCAGCCTCCTGAGCAGCTGGGATTATAGGCATGTGCCACCACATCTGGCTAGGTTTTTTTGCATATTCTAAAACCTCACACGAGTGTCAGCTATTAATTACTGGGATGATGCCTCATCCTCTGCCTGGTTTTCATCAGGGAGTGTGGAGGTGGACAGAACTGGGTACCAGTTCTCTCTTGAGCTCTGAGGCCTTGGGTGTGGCATTGCACCTTGCTCAGCTCCTAATTTGCTCATCTGTAAAATGGGACTAATTTCCAGTTTCCTTGGAGGCTTGCTGTGAGTATTAAGGTAAAAACTACAGAAAGCCTGGCGTGCAGCACACATGTAAAATGCAGTAGCTTTTAAATATCCCTTTTGATTTAGTTGTGATAGGTACATTATATTTTAGCAAAGAGGTGACACTTGTGATTTTCAGAGCTTGATGACCTACCTAAGTTCGTAAATTGGGCTCTGTCTGAAGATGTGTTTTGTGTGCATGTCTGTGCACAGCATTGTGGCTTTCACTTGGAATTACTAATAACATTTAAAAATCCAGCAGTTTCACATTAGAATCTAGACTTTGGGCATCTATGGTTAAAACTGGGGACATCAGGCCCATGTTCCCAAGTTGGCAGTTGATGGGTGGGGCTGAGTTGCAGCTGCTCTTTTATTTAAAAATTCTTGGGGCTGGAGGTGTAGCTCAGTGATTAGAGCGCTCACCTAGGAGGCACAGGCTCTAGATGCAGTCCCCCAGAACCAAGAAGAGCTGGGCATTGTGGCACAACCTATAATCCCAGCGCTTGGGAGGCTGAGGCAGGAGGATTGCTGTGAGTTTTAGGCCAGCCTGGGCTCCACAGTAAATTCAGGACTAGTCTGGATTGTGGAGTGAGACCCTGTCTCAAAAAAACAAATAAAAATAAATTTTTAATTGAAGAATCTGCATTTAAAATAAGGGAACCAAGTCTGAAATGAATAGGGTGGATTTTCACATATGTGTGTACATCTATGACCCGGGCTGGAGATATGCAACACTTCTGGTGCCATGCAGGCTGCTTCCTGCCCCTCCCGGGTCACTCCATCCTGCTCCAGAAGTCACCATTCTTCAATGGCTCTGATCCTGGCCTCTTGGGCTGTAGGTGTCTGTGATGTCTACTCAAGGACAGAAGGATTCTGGAGGTCAGCTAGTCCTACCGTTTCATCAGAGAGGAAATTGAGACACAGAGTTAGGGAGTTGGTTTGAGACCTGCAGTGAAGCTGGGACCAGGCAGGGGCGGGCACCCTGCTGGTGCTCACCCTGCATGCCCCTGGCCCAGGTCCTTCGTGCAGACTGGTGAGCCTGTGGGGAGGGAGGAAGGAGGCCGTGGCCCACACCTTCCCGTGGCGTCGTGTTCCCCTGCGCGGGCTGTTAGCGGCAGGGCCTTCCTCCTTAAAGGCCATCTTCCATTTGGAGAGGGCCCGAGATGCCATTTGTGACGATGGCCCGCACACTTACCTTGATTGTGTCTGTTTCTGAAGGAAGGCTGTAATTTGGAACCAGCAAAAGTTGAGAGGGGGAAGGGAGGTAGAGGACGGAGCAAGGGGTGGCGGCGTCGGCGTCGCGCCCCACTGGAGAGATGTCCTCAGCCCTGTTCCGGGGTGGCGGCCTCTGCAGCCCCCCCACCCCCCAACTTGGGCTCAGGTGCTCCAAGGCCCTCCGGGGTGCCCTCAGGCTCACCCCATGTCATTTGACCCCTGAGAAGGGCTCCTGGTTATCCTGCCCCAGTTTACCCAGTCCTCCCTCCCTCCTTCCCCAGCCCCCACAAGCTGACCAGCTATGGGGGAGCTGATCTTGTCCTCCAGGATGGCCAAGTTTGCAGGGATAGTTCCAAAGAATTATGGTGACAGGCCTCCTGCCTGGGTCTCTTTCTGTCCCTGTGTGGGCCTGAGACCTGGTCTTAGGGGCCCACATCCATGGCTAGGCTGCCATCGGAAAGCCAGTGCCCACTGGGGAGTGTGTGTTGGGGGGTGACCAAACCATTCTCCTATTGTTAGGGCCCCAGGCCCGGTACTGGGGACGCCCTTCTCCCCGTCAGCTGGCCACCTGGGCCTGCGCGGGTCCCAGCCCCTTGCTGTGGCTGGGCACTCACACGGAGAAGCACACGGTGGGAGTGGCTCTCCATTTCCAGGTAGCCACTTGATATTCAGTTTCGCTTGACCCCATCTGTGGAAACCGTGGCCATCGGCAGATGGAATTGGTAGCACAAGTTGCTCCTAGTTGGTTTTAGTTTTGTGTGATGTGTGGAGGAGCTGGTGTGTACACTGCCTGGCCATGCATCACGACGGTCCCTCCATGCAGCCAAGGGGGCTTCAGGGGCTCAGCCACCACATGTGCCGTGTGGGCTGGGGGATACAGACGAGGGACACACGCAAGACAGAGCTGTGTGTGGCCTGGATGCCGCAGAGGAAACAGAGGGGTCACCAGAGTGCAGGGTGGGAGGCTGGGGTGGCCGTGGGAGGTCAGGAAGGTGGGGTCTGGCCTGGGGGACCGGAACCCTGGCACTGATGGCTGTGGCGACAGAGGTCACCCCTCTGCCCAAGCCGGCCGGCTCTCCTGATGCCACGCTGAGATGTCTCTGGGCCTGGGACGCCATGTACGCTCCCTCAGGAAGTCGCAGCCTGCAGTGGCCAGGCCGGCTGCGGGTGGCCACGTGTCAGGAGAGCACTTGTCTCCGCTGTGTGAGCTTCTTTGCTCCCCGTCTTCTCTGAGCTCTTCCTGTGAGGGGAGAGTTAGGAAGCTCGTCTTATTTATTTATTGCGCTTGAGAATTTTTCCAAGCAGGCAGTGAGGTGGCCTGGGACCGAGGAAGGTGGGGCAGCGTGAGGTATTTGGGGGCCTGGGAACTGGTCAGGCCGCCAGCCATTTGCATTTGCTCACCCTGCCTGAAGGGGGTGCTGTTGCCACCGCTTTGACTCCGCTGCTAAGCAGGCAGCAGAGCAACTTTCAGGATGGGTGGAAGCTTGGATTCTTCAAAAGAGTCCCCAAGTCCAGATTTACCAAGATCGTAATATCTCCCTAGTTCAAATGCTAGCAGCCCATTCATATAGTTAAACCACTGGGGCCATTCATTCCTTTAGTAAATAGGATTGAAACCAGGGCCTTTGCACTGAACTCTGTCCCCAGTTGTTTTGTTGCTGTGGTTTGTTTTTTTTGCTATTTTGAGCCACGACACCCCTAAGCTGTCCAGGCTGGGCCAGGCCCTCCTCATATAAGGTGGCCTTTGTCCTCATGAAGCATATTTCGTACAGATAATCCTTCCAGTGCACATGATGTCCTCATGGAGCATCTCAACCGATGGTATAACAGGAAGCACATTCATTGAGCACTTACTGTGTGCCAGGTTCCGCAGTCAGCATTTTCCAGAAAATACCTCATAATGACTGTAAGATGTGAGGTCTGTTGTTACTCCTATTCTACAGAGTAGAGATCTGTAGCACAGAGAGGCTGAGCATTCTGCCCGAAGTCACACAGCCAGCTGCAGATAGGGTGGACTCTCTCACCGTCCCTCTGTACCGCACCCAGAGGAGGCCAGAGCCAAGCCCGCCATGCAGAAGGGGCAGAAGTCTCACTGTGTGTCCACCGGAGGGTGTGACAGGGAGGGGACCCTGGGTCACTGCCTCTGTTCCTACCTGCCAGGTGTGCTCCATGCTGTCTGGACCTCAGCCAGCCCTAGCACTCACTGTCTGTCTGTAGCATAAGTGGCTGGCATGCTGTGGCTTCCGTCATTCAATCCCAATTCCGTTTGTCCCCTGTTGTTCTGGTCAGCTGTGAGCTGCCCTCAGTATGTTAGTTCTACACTGACCTCTGGGCCCTCAGGGTCTTGACCAGTGTCATTAGAGAAAGCTTGTCTCAAAGGAGGATCGTGTTGAGGTGTGCCCCGTGGCTGTGGGGCAGTGACATGCCTGTGATTGGCACGTGCATGAAGACGTTAGGTCCAGTCCTTGGGTTGACCCCAGTGCCTGAATTCCCAGAGCCCTGGTTTCTCATTGTCTTTAAAGTGGGGCAGGGGGACTGTATGGGGGCCTGCATACTTGTAATCTCAGCATTTTGGGAGCCAGGGCAGTTGGGTCACAAGTTCAAGCCAGCCTGGACAACTGAGGGAGGTCCTGTCTCAAAATAAGCAAAAATAAAACAATAACAAAACAACTCAGATGTAGTTTAGTGCAAAGGCCCTGGGTTCAATCCTCAGTATAGGGAAAGAAAAAAAGGAAAACTCTTCGTGTGGTCACCCCACTGGATGTGGGAGTAGGGAGCTCTGTAAAGAAGCACTTGGCAAAATGATCTGTGACCTGTGTAAGTCATGATAAATGAGTATATATCATTTTTATTATCATTGCAACAGTGACTTAACCAGTGCAAGATCTGTAGGATATGTGCTGATAGATGTTTACATAACATGACAATCTCTACACCCAAAGAATATTGTCTTTTTTAAAAAAACATGTGTCATTGAGGGTTGAACCCAGGGCCTTTGCACCGAGCTCCAATCCCAACCCTTTTTAATTTTTATTTGGAGAGAGTCTTGCCAAGTCCCTTAGTCAGCTAGGCTAGGCTGCACCATGCGATCTTCTTGCCTCGGCCTCCGGGAGGTGCAGTGTCTTTCAAATGATTCAGTGTCCCTCGTGATGCTCGTGTGCCATTTTGACAGTGATATTTTCGGTGGTTGGACAAGTCAATGAATGTTTACTAAATCCCAGATGTTTGTGAGATTCCGTGAAATGCAGGATCAGATCTAGCAGGGACATGCTGTGGCCCGTGTCTTCCGGGATCTGTCACACTTACTGAAGGGGTGGGTGTGTGTGTGTGTGTGTGTGTGGCAGCCTGTCACCAGGGAGGTGGCCGCAGCCTCTGAAGGGGCTGGGGAGGCATGGGTGTGAACCGTGGGTGCTGCCGTGGGCCGGGCATGGTGCCCACCTGCCGGGCCAGGCCTGTCGCTTGCCTGAGGTCTGCTGGAAACTGGAGCTTGGGGCGGAAGAAGGGAGCCCATGAATAATACAGCAGGAGGGAGGCTGTTAACTAGGTGACCTCCTTGCGCCACGTTCTTCACGGCTTCTGGGGTGTGCCAGGGCCTAGGTGTGTGTGTGGGGGTGGGGGCAAGGGCGGAGGGGATGGGAAAGGCGGTGGACACGTGGCCTTCCTGTTCCCCGTCCTGTGATCCAGCCAGGGTCCTGTGAGCCAGCCACCTGGCGGAGAAGTTCCCGGGCCCGATAGCTGCCCCTCCTCTCTGCTGCCTACCCAGAAACCCTGCACTGGGTGTGCCTCTGTGCGTGTGTGTCCGTGGGGCTGTGCGTGCTGGATGAATATAAGGTCTCTGTCGTCCCCCACCCACCCCGGTTGCCAAGTCTGCTTTCTGAACTGGGTGTCAGGCCCTTCTGTGCTGTGTTACGTTTGCCAGGGCTGTTCCCTCTCTGGGCTGTTGCCGTGGGAAAAGGAGGTTCCTAGGCAGGACCTATTTGTCTCTAGAGGCTTTGGCCTGTGACCAGGGGACATTGTTTGGTATAAGGAAGCGGGGCCACCTGACTTTCCCTTCTAATTCTGGAATTCTAATTCCACTTCCGATATCTGTCCCTGGAGTCCTGGCAACCCCGTGCAAACCTGACTCAGAACAGCTGCTCAGCACCCCCCCCCCCCCACCCCCCAGTCTGTCCAGGCAGGCCGGAAAGCCCCCCAAGGAGGGCTCGGGCTCCTCAGAGGCCACTGTGGGCTTCAAGGGAAAGTGAGATCAGCCTGCTGCGGGTGGGTAGCTGGCAGACAAACCGAGGAGGAGCCGCTCCTCTGAGGGCCGCGGGGTGGCCAGGGCAGAGGCAGGTTCCTTCCCACAGCAGCCCGGCTTTACCCTCCAGGGCTGCTTCCTAATCTGTGGCTGGGGGAGGGGACAGAGGATGTGATCTGGGGAGGGGACAGGAACCGGGGTCTGGTGACCACTTCCTCCTTGGTCCTGAGGCCTGAACTCTGTGGAGCTCGGAGACCTTCCCCCCCACCCCCGGCCCCATGGGAAAGGAACTTCTCCCCAACCTATGCCGTGCCGCTCCTGGGGACCCTGCTCTCTCTTAGTGCTGGGCTTCCAAGAGGTGACTGCCCACCACGCCTTGGGAGCCACTCTGCCTTGCCCAGTCCGAGGGCTTGTGGCCGGGGCTCTGGACCCCTCCCCTCAGCAGGGAGAATGTTCTGGCCCTGGCAGGAAACCTTGGTGTCCCTGCCTCAAGTCTCATTCTCCATACAACACGACCTAGGAGGGGAAATGACCGACTTCATCATTTCACACACATTTGCGGTCACACAAGGTGGATTCTCTTTCACTTATTATCCAATAGATGATTTGAGATCAACCGGGCCTGGTGGAGCAGGCCTAGAATCCCAGCACAGTGGGAGGCTGAGGCAGGAGGATTAGTTTTGGGGTTACTTAGCTTAGTGAGTCGCTGTCTCCAAATTAAAGCTGAAAACATGGGCTGGGATGTAACTGAGTGTGAAAGTTCTGGGCTTCATCCTTTGTACTACAAAACGTGTGCACACGTATTCAAAATATTAATGTGGGTTCCTGCTTAGAGAGCTTTGTGGTCGCCTGTATGTTGTGAGGCGCCACTGTGTTAGGTGTGGGGGCACTGCCCCTTCCAGAAACTGAAATATCGTCTTGCCACTCAACACATCAGCCAGATCCCCAGGTCTCCCAAATCCAGTCTTTCCCACGAACAAGCCCTGTGGTCTTAGGCCATTGAATTAATCTCTCTGTTCTCCAGTAGTCTGGTCTGGAAAATGGGAAGAACGGTGCTCTCAAAGGACAACAGGGAGGATTCAGAGAGTTACAGAGTGTGAAATGCTTAGCAGAGTGCCCGCCACAAAGTAACTGTCCAACCGTGTTCTTTTTAATTCTTTTGTTATTGTTCCTCTCAGACTCTTCGTGTTGGGAGCTCAAGGTCTTGCAGGCAGGCGGGGGTGTCAGGAATAACTGGCATACTGGAAGAAAGAGATAGGGGGCTAAAAGGGAGTGCAGTCTTGGAAGGCTTCCTGCAGCAGGAGGCCCCCCTCCCCTGAAGCTGTGGTCCTCTCTGTGTCCACTGGCCCATTGAAGAAGGTAGGACAGTCGGGGGTTGCAGCGGAATGTTGGTGCCAAGGCAGCTAGAACTTTGTAGCTGCTTTTTAATTGAAGTATAACTTAGAGAAAAAGATGCCAACTGTAAGATGCCAACTGTATGCGTCGAACTGACTACCCACGTCGTCGGCCTGTTTTTGAATTGAGCTCTTTGTTATGTTGTTGTTGAATTGTAGGATTTCTTTATATATTCTGGGTACTAATCCATTATCAGATACATGATTTACAGATGGTTTCTTATGTGTATTTTTCTGCTGTCTTTTGATGCTTAAAGGTTTTAAATTTTAATGGAATCCAAGTATCTTTTTTGTTGCTGTTGCTGCCGCCTGTGCCTTTGGGGTCACAGCCAGAAATCATCTCTGTGTCCAGTATCTGGAAGATTTCCACATATTTTCGTCTAAGAAGTTTATAGTATTGGATCTTAGATCCATTTTGAGTTCCAGTTTGCGGATGGTGTGAGGAAGACTTCGACTTGAGCCTTTTGCTTCGGGGTGTAGTTTTTCCGACCTTACTTGCTGAAAAGACTGTCCTCTCACCTTTGAACTGTCTTGGCGCCCTTTGTAAATATCAGCCGACTAGATGGGGTTCGGTCATGTCCCAGCCTTGCCTCTGTTGTGTCTCTCCTGTGTCAGGAACACACTTTATGACTACCGTAGCTTTGCAAGAAGCTTTCAAATCTGAAAAGTGTGAGTCCTGCAACTCTGTTCTTCTCCCCCAGCCCAAGACTGTTTTGGTTCTTCAGGTGCTTTGAGATTTCCCATGAAATCCCAGGATGAATTTTCCTATTTCTGTGAAAAACACCGTGGGGATGTTGTTGGGGATTGCATTACGTTTGCTGACCAAGCTGGCAGTGCATCTCCGTGTCCATGAACATGGGCTACCTTTCCTCGCATCTTCAATTTCTCTCAGCCATATTTTATAGTTTTCAGTATTAAGTCATTGCCTTCCCTGGCTGGATTAATTCCTATGTATTTTATTCTTTTTGGTGCCATTGTAAATAGAATTGCTTGACTCAACTCCATTTCAGGTTGGTCATCGTTAGTGTGTAGGAATGCAGGTGATTTTTTGTGTATTGATATTGACATTTTTGCTGACTCATTTGTTAGCTCCCACAGGCTTTCAGAATCTGTGGTTTTCCGTGTGCGGGATCCTGTCACCCCTGGAGAGAGGGAGTGTTGCTTCTTCATTTCCAATATCATGTTTTTGCACCTTTCCGCCTTGCCTAACTGCTGCAGCTATTACACAACAATTCTACTAGTATGTTAATTGGAAGTAGCAGCCGTCTTTGTTTTGTTCCTGATGTTCGGGGAAAAGCTTTAAGTCTTTTGTCATGGATTATGATATTGGTTGTACATTTTACATATTTTTTGAGTATATATATAAAATTTTATCAACTGCTTCATTACATCCACTGACATGTTGTTGTAATTCTTTCTTCTGGTAATGTGGTAAATTTCATTGATTGGGTTTCAAGAATTTACTGATCTTGTATTCTTGGGATAAATCCAGCTGTGTCATGTTATATTGCTTTTTTCTTAATCTCTTTTCCATAAATGTGGTAGGGAGGGCAGTTTTTGTTTGGCGGTATCTGGCACGGCATATGCGATGTGTTAATATTCCCTTTGATTTCTTTTCCATGTGTGCTCGTGTGATTCTGTTTTCTTGTAATATCCTTGTCAGATTATAGTATTAACTTCTGCCACTTCCTAATACAAATTGGGAACTGTTCCTTCTTTTCCTGTGTTCCTGGAGGAATTTAGATAAGATATGTTTTTTTTTTCTTAAATGTTTAGAAGAATTCAATGCAGAAGTCATGTGAGCTTAGATTTCTTTGTGAGATTATAAATTATAGTTTCAGTTTCTTCAGTAGATGTGGGACTTTTTTTCTATGTTTTTGTGTGTTCCCATTTTAGGAAATTGTGGTTTTGAGGGCTTCATCCATTTTATATAAATTTTCAAATGAATTGACATCTCCTTAATTATCATCTTATATTCTTTATATTTTCCCACAGATCTATAGAGACACTTTCTCTCTAATAAAGGAAACAACTTTTAATTTTGCTGATTTTTATGAATTTTGTATTCTACTTCTTTAATTCCTATTATCAGGAATTTTTATTTTTCTACTTCTTTGGGCTTAATTATATTGTTTTAAAATTTTTTGATATGCATACTCTAGAGGTCATTGTTTTACAGGCTATTTTTTGATTCTAAACTCTGAATTTAAGGTTGTAAATTTTTCTCTAAGCACAGCTATTAGACTGTCATAAATTTTGGTGTCATCATTATTGTTTGGTTTAAAATACTTTCTAATTTCTGTTTTAGTTTCTTTGATTTATGGGTTTTTGTGAATGGCATTGCTTCATTTGCAAACATTTGAGGTCTTCTTTTTCTTTCTCTTTATACTGAAGATTGAGCCTAGAGTCTTCACCCTCACCTACAGCCCCAACCCATTTTTATTTTTGATTTTTTGAGATAGACTAAGTTGCCGAGTTGTCCAGGCTGGTTTTAAACTTGGAATCTTGTCTCAGCTTCCCAGAGTTTTGGAATTAAAGACTGGGCCTGGCTCTACATTTTTAATGATTATTTTTAAGCATATATCTGCCATTATCAGAGAGCATACTTTAATTTTAGTTCTTTTTTATTTTTTGAGACAGGGCCTCACTGTGTAACCCAAGCTGGTCCAGGCTAGTCTTGAACTCATGGCAATCCTCCTGCCTCAGCCTCCCGAATGCTGGAATTAGAGGTATGTGCCACCACGCCTGGCTTATGTGGTGCTGAGGAATCGAACTCAGGTCCTTGCACTTGCAAGGCAAGTTCTTTAACTACTATGCTATTCCTCCCTGATTTCAGTTCTGTGTAATGTTTCTGTCTCCTTTTGGCCCAGCATTGGTGACTTCCCCTTTGTCCTGCGAGAATGATACGTGTGTTCAGTTTTGTCCATGAGGTCACATACATAAACCCTGTCATTCAGATGTCCTTACCGATGGGTTTCCCGACCTTTCTGTCGCATGTTGAGAAAGGTACGTTGCTGTATCTGGGTGTGATTGTGGGCTTGTGCGCTTCTTCATAGTTTTGCCAATTTTTCTTCCTGTATTTGAAGCTGCGCCACCAGGTAGGCTGTGTTCTGGTTGTTTCTCTCGCAGCTTTCTGTAGCCTCAGTGGCTTTCCAGATGCATCTGCTCCTGGATCCTGTTGGAATGTCTGTCTTTGAAATATCCATATTTATGTCTAGTGAAATATCCAATAGCTTTTTCCTTAAAGTGCATCTTGTGTATTGTATTAGTCATACCAGCTTCCTTCTGATTAGATTTTGCACAGCATAACTTTTTTTTTTTTTTGATGGTAGGGGTAATAAGTTCTCTGTAGTCCAGATGGGTCCTGAACTCACTGTGAGCCCAGGCTGTCCTTGAACTCACAGCCTCCCGAGTGCTGGGATTTCAGACATGTACCACCATGTGATTTTTGTGTGGTGCTGGGAATCAAACCCAGGGCCTTGTACATGCTAGGCACGCATCCTGACCCCTGAGCTATGCCCCCAGCCTCCATGGCATAACTTTTTTAATTCCTTAGTTTTAGTGTTTATGAATCTTTGTATTTAAGGCATACCTTTTGTAGACAGAAAGTAGTTATTTTAAAATCCAAACTATCTTTGTCTTTTGAATATTTGTTCTACTTACACTTAATATGTTTGCTTATATGTTTAGTGGTATCTAGTATCTAAATATTTATTCATCAACTTTTTTTGCTATTTGTTTCTAGTGGGGATCAAGCCTAGGCCTTGTGCGTGGTAGGCAAACACCCTGTCCCTGAGCGCCCAGCCTCATCCCTGTTAGTTTTATCTTCCCCCTTATACTCCCTTCCTTTGGGTTCTTTGGCTTTTGTTAATTTTCACGTTTCCCCTCTATCAGCTTTTTTTTTTTTTTTTTTTTTTTTTTTTAAAGACAGAGTCTTGGCTTTGTAGTGTAGGCTGATCCTGAATTCACTACGTAGCCTAGGCTGGCCTAGAACTCACCACAATCCTGCCTCAGCCTCCCAAATGCTGGAATTATACGCGTGTGCTCCCATGCCCAAGTACAATGTGGTGCTGCGGCCCCAAAGTCTGCTGGATCCTCCTAGGCAAGCACCCAGCCCCCCATTTGCTTGTTAATTACACATTCCTTTACAAGGATCTTGTTGTAGTGGGTCCTTAGAGATTATAACTTCTAGCCTTAGATTGTTGAAGTCATTTTTAAAGCCATCTCTCAGACAGCACAGGACGTAGGGACACTGTAACTCCATTTTCTCCCTTCTATCTTGACTGTTATTATTGTCAATAATAACATGATGTGAATATCATAATGTGAATCTTTTCTCTTTGGCATCTTAATATTTTTTAAAATAACTGTTGTTATTTTAAACTTTAATTGTCCACGTTTTACCTTCCATGAGGTGTTATTAACTCTTTCTCTTTGGGTCGGTCTTCAGCGGCTCTGTGTTTCCCCTTTCTGACGTCCCCGTCCATTACGTGTGTTTCTGCCAGACCCCCTGCCCAGTGCGAGTCTGCCTGGGAGTGCTGCAGCCTTTGTGTGTCTTGGAACATTTTACTTTTGAAGTTTTTCTTACTGAGTATAGAATTTTCTTGTCACGCTGAAGACGCCACTCCACCCTTTGTTCTCTGGCTCCCTGCGTGTCTTTTAAAAAGTCACCTATAAATTTTATTAGCACCTTTGAATATCATAATGTGAATCTTTTCTCTTTGGCATCTTAATTTTTTTTTTTTTTGCCTTTCGTTTTTTACGATTGTAGTTTGATCTGTCTTGCTTTGCATGGATAATGCTTACCTGTTCTGTGGCTTGATGTCTTTAAGGTAAAGAAATGCTGGGGAGTTTTGGCCACTGTGGCCTCAATTGCTGCTCTGACCTGTTTTCTCTTTCTTTTCTTTGGGACTTAAGTTACACATTTCACCATGTCTTACGTGTCTCTTAAGCCAGGGGTCCCCAGCCCCCTGGCCATGGACAGGTGCCTGTCCATGCCTTGGAGGGACACGGCCCCAGGGATGGGTGAGCTGTGAGCAGGAGATGAGCGGCGGGTGAAGCTGGGTCTCCTGGCAGGGACGAGGTTCCAGAGCCGCTGGCACCTGACAGGAGGCAGAGCTCTGCTGTTCGCCAATTGCAAACTGTCCTCCACAACCTGCTTCAAAACAAGGACCCTCCATCGCCATCCCTGGCTTGGGAGAATGGTCTGCAATTAAACCTGTCCCCAATGTCAGAGAGGGTGGGCTCACCATCTTAAACTTTTTTTTTTTTTGAGGCAGGGTCTCATCGGAATTTGAAGCTGATCCTGTGCTCACTCTGTACCCCAGGCTGGCCTCCAACTCATGGCAGAACTCATGCCTCAGCCTGCTGAGTGCTGGGATGATAGGCAGGCACCACCACACTTGGTAACTTTTACATGATACTGAGGAATCAAACCCAGAGTCTTGCACATGCTAGGTGTGTACTTTAGTCGTTGACCTCCACCCCAGCCCCTAAACTATATTTTTTGAGACAGGGTCTTGCTCTGTAGCCCAGGCTAGTCCTGACTTCATAATGGAGCCCAGGCTAGCCTTGGACTTGCTAATCCTTCTGCCTTGGCCTCCCTAGTTCTGGGATTATAGGTTTGTGCCATCATGCCCAGCTTTTATGTGGTGCTAGAGAATTGAACCCAGGGCCTTGATGCTTGCTAGACAAATGCTTTAACCACTGTGCCATTCCTCCAGCCCTCTTAAACTATTTTTTAAAAATATTTTTTCTTTTAAGAGTGCTGGTGCATTCCATCTGGGAGGCTGAGGCAGAAGGATGGTAAGTTTGAGCCCAGTTGGGCAACTGACTTTGTCTCAAAATAAAAAAAGGCCCCAGGATGCTGCTCACCTGGGTTCAGTCCTTAGTGTTACAATACGTACGTACATACATACATACATAACATCAATTCTCTCTCTTTGTTTTTCTCTGTCCTTCATCCCGTTTCCTATTCACCTGATTTTTAGCTCGCTCTTCTTCCTCGGCCGTGTCTAATCCAAACCCATCTGCTCAAGTCGTGGTTTTAGTTATTGCATCATTCATCTTTAGAATCTCTTCTTGTATGTTTTATAGTTTCTAACTCTTTGGTAAGATTGTCCATCCTTTTTGGTCCGTCATCTTCTTGACCGTGTTAGTCATTCAGCACGTTTACGCCGTATTCCTGAGCTCCAGTACCTGCCCCACCTGCGGCCGTGGTGCTGTTGCCGGGTTTTTCTTTGTGCTGTTTATGGAGTGGCTGGGAAGGTTTTCACGGATGTCAGTTTCTTATGACAAATTGCAGATGTTCTGGAAGTCGCTGTTTCTTCGCAGAGAATTGTCTTTAAGATTGGGTGGGCCCATTCCAGGTTCTCCAGTGGCCAGTTAACTCAAAGCTTGGAGTCCTCATGGGGGCCAGTCTTGGTTGGTGGCCCTGACCAATTTCTGTCCCCTCCATGAGGCAAATCAGCCAAAAACTCCCCTCAGCTTCCCGGCTGCTTTCTGCCTGTTTCTTAGCCTTTTATTTGCTTATAAAAGCTGAGGGATGATAGTGCACACCTGTCATTCTAGCATTCTGGGAGGCTGAGACAGGAGGATTGCAGTTCACATGGGTTTCTCTAGTTTACCTTTGTAATATTTTATGTACTGCCCATCTTTCTCTGTCCATTCAGGCATGTTTTGGGTGCATTTAATTCCCTATGTGTGGCAGTTCCCGTTGTACCTGTGGTCTCCTCGCCTAGGAGGTGGGATCAAAAATTTGGTGAATGTTTCATTTAAAATAATAAATGTCAATTTAATTAAGCAGTGAAAATGTTGAATGTTTAAAAATGAGTACAGTAAAAAAAAAAAACATTGCTGCTAATTGCTTTCGAAATGGTTCCATTCCCTTTGAGCTGCGTATTCTATGTTCTTAGCGCTTTAAGAAGCTGCTCTAGAAGCCCTCTTGTGTCTGCAGTTGCGCAGTGGTGGCTGACTCGTGGCCACATTCATTCAGAATGCTTGCCTTTGGTCGGAGGACGTTGAGGGAGGTTTATGACAATGTGTCTGTCACTGTAATAAACCTTTATGAAATTAAAGACCAAAAATTAAGCACCCAAAGTGGAGTCCTGGAGTTTAGCAGGCACCTGAACCACTCTTCCAGGGGTGACGGGTGGTGAAGGGCCCCATGAGGTCTGGGTAAGGGCTTCCCCCAGGACGTCTGGGCTGTGCAGGTGAGCCCGGCCCTCCGCCCACCAGGCCGCAGAAGTGTCAGGTGGGAGGACGATGCTCCAGAGGGTGGCAGCTGCTGGTGGGACCCGCGACCGGTTGTGCGAGGAGAGCAGAAGCTACTGCAGAGTAGACTGCGGTTGCTTAGGGCAGTGGTCCCAAACCTGTTTGACACTAGGGTCTAGTTTAGTTGAAGATCATTCTCCCAAGGATGGGCTGGGGGTGTGCAGTAAGTCTGTCCTTAGAGAACAGCGTAGAAATGACTGCCAAACGCAGGACGGGAGTGGGGAGTGAGGCTCCGCCTCCTGTCGATCAGCAGCGGCAGCATTAGAACCTGATAGGAGCGGGCTGACAGGAGGCGGGGCTTCTCCCTGGGCGCACCTGCTCCTCTGACCTAGCAACTGGCCCTTCCCTGGGGGTTCGGACCGCTGCATTACCAGACATTTGTCATTCTTTCTCTCTTCTGACATGCTGACTACCTGTCTAGCTGTCTATCATCTCAGCATTTATGGCACTGCTGGGATGGAGCCCAGGGCCTTCTTAGTGGGCCTGCCATACCCCTCCAGCCCTCTCCTTTTTTTTTTTTTTTTTTTTTTTTTTGGTTTTTGATTTTGAGACAAGTTCTCATGAAGTCACTAAGTTGCCCAGGGCGTATTCATACTTGAGATCCTCCTGCCTCAGTCTCCCAGAATGCTGAGATTAGCAGGTCTGCACTACCAGGCCCAAACTGAATGATCTTTTATTTGACTTTTAAAATACAGCTTTGCGTAGTGATAGAGTCCATGTAGAAAACTCCAAGTGCCCCAAAGGAGTCCAGAGACCATCCTTCAGCCGCCTTTCCCCTCCCAAAATAAGATGGCTTCTGGTTCCCGAGTGTCCCCCTGGTACTCTGTGTGCACGCACAGTGAATATGATGGCGATGGTGGTATTAACTGTAGCCCGGGTCGAGAGCCTCCTCAGCGTGAGATTGTTTCCCAGGGCAGGACACTCATCCTCTCCGCTGCATCCCTGTCAGCCCCATGAAGTGGGTGTTTTCGTATCCCTGTTTTGGAGACGAGGGAAACTGAGGCATGTAGCGATGCAGTAGCTCCCTCACACTCACACGCCTGAGTGGTGGCCAGGATGTGCGTCCAGCTGGCCTGACTGTTCTCTCACTTTTTGCTGGTCTTCTTCCACCTCCTTCTAGAAGATTCCCCTGGCAGTGGTAGTGTTCTTAGGCTAGAAGGTTCTAGAAGATTTCCCCAATGCCCTGAGCTGGCTGGAAAGGTACTGAGCTCCCCATCCTTGGGAGGCATTCAACTGAATGTTCCCTAAGGCTCCGGTCGTACAGCTTTGTTCCCTCCTCTTCTGCTCTGGGTTCTGCCTGTGGCGTCTGTCAGTCTTCTGTCCTCTCCTTGGGAGACTTAGAGTCCTTGTCTTGCTCTTCAAGTCCTTACACTGAAGACTTTCCACCCCCGTTGGGAGCATGGAGCCTGCCTTCCGGCCCTCTCTGTGGGTAGCAGTGGTAGTAGGCACAGAGTGGGCAGCCTACGTCCTGCGTCACACAGCCTGCAGCACATGCACCTGCCGTGGCCTTCTGCCCTTCCCGTCCCCACCCTGGCCTGGCCTGAGGCATACCTACATGCCTGGGGTGGTAGGTGGGGGCCTACGAGAAAAAGATGAATAAAATTCCTCACTGGGAACAAATCTCATTTTCCAGAAAGTCTTGACAAAATGAGGCATTAAATTACAATATTTCGGGGCGCGCCGTAATTCTATCGCAGACAGCCCTTCATCATGGGATCTGAAAGCTGGGGAAATACAAAACTCATTAGATTAAAATAAACCACCTACTGCTTGGGAGAAAAGCTTATTTATCAATATCAATTTACTTATGATTACTCCGGCCTGCAATTTGTTATTTTTAAGAATTATGATTTGTGTATTGCTCATACAGATGTGAAATACTTTTTTCTTAAATTGAGTGTTTTAAAAAAGATAACCTTGTCCTGAGTAAAGGTGAGAATGTGGCTACGGGGATGGGGGGGAAGAAGAGAGGTGGAGTTGAGAAGATAAATCATTAGAGGCTGGGGTGGTCGATGGGGAGAGGTTTGTAAGACGGGTGGCCGGGGACAAGTGCTGGCGCAGGGAACCAGGACTCTTGAGGAGCCACTAAGGCGAAGAGGCCTTTGAGGAAGAAGAGCTTCATTAACCAAGCTGTTCAAAGCGTGGAATACATCCTGAGCAGTAGTGAGCTTCCCGTCACAGTAGGTATGCAAGTTCTTGATGAAGGTCTGAGAGGCTTGCTGTAGAGTGCAGCAGGTGGATGAGCCAGCTGCTGGCCTCTCCTGTCCTGGTGTTCAGTGACTGTCTGGATCAGACACACTGGATATGGAAGTGGGGACAAGATAGGGTATTAGAGGGATCGGGTGTCAGGGCTTTGCCATTTTGATTCTCTGATTCTGGTGTTCTTGGTGCCCAGCAAGGATAGTACCATGGAGAGGGCTTGGTCGGAAGCAGGAGCCAGCTGGGCTTGAGTCCTGCTGCTGTGAGATCTATCAATAACAGGTTTAGAGCCTCTGTTTCTTCATGTGTATAATGGGTTGGGGAGGCTCCCCGCAAGCAGTGGTTATGCAGAAATATAGGAGGTTCACTGAGCATGTGCTAATGTCCTTCCCTCTCCTTTTCTGAACCTCTATTTGTTTATCCCCTGCCCTCTGCTGAATAAAACACCTTCTTGGGTCTCCAGGTCTCTTCCTGCCCAAGCCTCTAACCTTGGGTTTCAGCAGTCCTTGTGTGCGGGAGGATAGCGATGGACAAGGGGCTGGACCCTAGGACTGGAGGCCACACAGCGTGCCCAAGGTCCCCATGTTCACTGTGTCCAGCCAGGTGGTCTTCTGGTCCCAGGCCCCACTCACTATCCATGTGCCTGAGCTGCTTTCCTCACCTAGGCCCATTTCATAGATGGAAAGGCTGAGGACAGAGGAGGGGAAGGTGTTCTGTCTGCTTCCCCATTCCCCATGGCCCCTGGCTGCATTCTTGCAGAGGAGCAAAGCCTTATGGGAGGTCAGCATTGGGCCCCTTAGGCTTCCGTCATCAGAGTCATTGTGTGTGGTCCCCTCTTTCCCTCTCTCCCTCCTTCCCAAATCCTTTCCACTTAACCCTTTAGTTTTTCAACAAGTCACACTGAATATTTCCTGTGTTGTGACTGCCCTGCGTTGTTAGGCTCTGGAGCAACTCTGGCCCCATCCCAGGCACCCAGGGGAGTTTGGGGTCCAGGGAAGGTGACAGACGGTTCTCATACACAGTGATTGGAGCTACTGTAGGGGCATCTGTCTGTCAGAGGGCACGGTGGGACAAGCGTGGCTGGTGACATCAGGAAGGACTCCCAGAATCCTGGCTGCCGGCCCTGGTGAGGGAGGAGAAGGAACTTGCTCTGGGTCTTGTGCCCTGGCACAGCGGGGCTCAGGGACAGCCCCACGCCAGCCTGCTTTTCGGCTGGGGCTCTGGCAAGTCCTGTGCTGTGGGAGCACATCCAGGCAGAGATGACATAGAAGGGAGGAGGGAGCCAGCCGGCAGCTCCCGAGAGCTAGCTGCTTGGTCTCTGCTGAGGACCTGGATAGGGGACAGAAGGTGATGGCTGTAAGGGGCTTAGCATAACCCCCACTCTCGTTCAGGGGGTCCCACTGGGTCCCAGAGTCCTCAGGTTTTAGGGGTCAAACCTCGCATCCTTCTGGAGACTCAGTTTCACATTCTACAAAATGGGTCAGTTGCAGTGAGGACCAGAGACAGGAGGAGTGGTGTGCACCCTGGGGTCACCTGGCCATGGTCGCCCACCTGCTCCCCTGGAGCTCGAAGTCCAGGCGTGAGGCTCATGAAGGGTGTGACAAGGAGGGATGCCGTGTACATGGTGTGTGACTGTCACAGACACTGTCCTTAGTGATTCCCGAGTGGGTGGAGCTGGGAACACCCGAATCCGCTGAAGTGTGTGTGTGCCAGGCATCGCTGCCTCTTGGGTCCAGCGCTGTCGGTGGAGGGGGAAGCTGAGGGCCACATCTCCTGTTCCTACTGCTGCTGGTTCCTGGGTGGACTCGTCCATCCCTTTTCCCATGTACCACAGTAGGTGCCCTGGAGGGACCCAGGACCTGGCCAGGAGGAGGCTCTCTGCTCAGGTAAGAGTCCCATATCCTGCTGCCGAGCCTCTGCCTGGTCCTCAGAATCAGTGCAATTTGCTCAGTTTTCCCATCTGTGAAACAGGTGTAACATTTACCTGAATCTGCAGTCACGTTTGCCTGTGCAGTTGACATCATGGGGATGATCTGGCAGCCACTCAGAGCGGGGGTGTGCCCCCGGGCACGGGATGGGGATTGCTGGGGTGGCAGCACTGGAGCTTTGGGAGGACAGGTGTCAGGGTGCAGGGAGCAAGAGTGGGGGGCAGAGGAGAGAAGGCAGTAGAGACCTGGGCCGTGTATGAAGCCTGCCGTCACTGTGGAAAAGGGGGGGGGGGCGGTAGGAGAAGAGGGGCCCTGGCCTGCAGGCTCCCCAGCCTCGGGGAAGGGAGTAGAAACGGAGTAGCTGGTGGCGGCAGGCAGGTGGCCTCTGGGAATGGCCTCGGCCCTGCACATAGCTCTGTGACATTCGTGTGGCAAAGGGGTGGCGGTCAGCTCAGAAGAGCAGCACCCGGGTCTCAGCCCACCTTTCCCCTGCCGATGGGGCCAGGACATTGCAGGAGGTGACGGGGCAGGGCCAGGGCTCAGGCCCTCATTTCCGCATGCAGCTGAAGGCCTGAGGGCAGCCTGTGGTCTCCACGTCCCTGTCTATAAGCCGGCCGGCCGGTGTGGGTTGGCTGGCCGTGGCAGGTTAGTGTCCGGTGTCCGAGTTGCTTTCTCTCCACTGGGACACAACACCCAACACCTGCAACTTGGGGGGACAAGCTCCTCTTAGCTCAGTCCAGAGGTGCCAGCCGCTCACGTTTGGCTGGCAGTGGCCGAAGGGCTTGGCGGAGGACTGAGGTGTAGGAAAGCTGGTCATCGGGCCTGGGAACGCAGGAAGCAGAGGGAGAAGGTAGAGCTTGGGTGGAAGGTGAGCTCTCCAGGTCCCGTCCCCAGTGGCCCATTCCTCTAGCCAGGTTCCACCTCTCAGCAGCACGTGGAAGCACAGAAAATCTCCAGGATTGAATCCCCTTCCACCTACGCACAGTGTAGGGGGAACATCCCTCACCCAAACTGTAACATTGGGAGCGGGGGCAGGAGAGGGCAGGAGTGGGCAGGAGCGCCCGAAGGCGGCTGCAGCAAGGGTGATCCGGCCACCTCTGTGGCTTCATCTGGAGAAGCTTCAGTTCTCATAGTTGCCATCTTCGCTTGGTTAGACATTAATTTCTTTAGCACTACTTATCGAGGCTGACTTTGCATGGGGTCTCATTTACCCAAGCACCTCATTCAGAGGCAGTTGGTACCCTCAGAGGTGTGCCTCACTGTGCCCTCAGTCTGTGTTCAGCATTTCTGTCACCCCAAAGAGATGCCCCGTCCCCTGAGGCTTTCTCATCACTGCCCTTCATCCCAGTCCTGGCACCCTGAGGTCTATGTCCAGTCGTGAGAGAGTCGCCTCTGTGGCCTCGTGGCCTCACATCGGCGTGCAGGCCACCTGCACTCACCTCCTGGGTGCCTCCCATGGCACGCCCCACGCTGTCCTTTCCTGCCAGACACTCACATTTTTCTGCTTGTTCATTAGGACATTTGATCTGCTTTCCCCTTTTGGCTGTGCTGCTGGGGAACACGCCTGAGGATTGGTGTGTTTGTTACCTGTGGGGACACACCTAAGAGAAATCGCTGGGTTATGAGGTGTGTGTTGACTGGTGGAGGAACCACCAGACTGTGATCCAGTACGGATGGTACTGAGGCCACCGTCCAGCCAGCAGCCCCGCCAGCAGCGCAGAGCCCACCGGCACTTGTCCTGATCCACCCTGCCTGGGATAGACCCCCTGAGGGAGCGTGTAGGAGCCTCGTGCTCTTCCGAGTCGTGTTTCCCTGAGGACCAGTCTGGTGATGCACCTTTCTCTGGGCCAGGTGGTCACATGCGTATCTCCTCTCCAAACTTTTGCTCATTAGGAACTGAGGTGTCTTTTAAGACTGACTTGTGAAAGTTCTGTGTATATTCAAGAGACAAATCGCTTGTTGGATATGGAATTTTCAGATGTCCCCTCCCAGGTCTGAGGCTGCACCTGCACTTTCTTGATGGTGCCCTTTGAAGGACAAAGGTTTTCATTTTTGGGAAGTCCATTACATAGTTTTTCTTTCAGTGCTTGACCTTTTTGTGTCATAACCCTGATCCCAAGTCCGGAAACTTTTACAGCTAGTTTCCTGCTAAGACTTTTATGGTCTTAGCCCTTCTGTTTAGATCTTCAGTTCATTTTGAGTTATTTTTGCATATGGAGTAAGGTGAGGTTCAAATTCATCCTTTTCCATGTGGCTGACCAGTTGTCTGAAGCCATCTTTTCTTCCTTCCTTCCCTCCCTCCCTCCCTCCTTCTCTTCCTTTCTCTCTCCCTCTCTCTCTCTCTTTCTCTCTCTCTCTCTCTTTCTGGTCTTGCTCTGTAATCTAGGCTGGTCTTGAACTGTGTAGCCTAATCTGGCCTTAAATTCATGGCAGTCCGCCTTCCTCAGCCTCCCAAGTGGTGAGATTATAGACATATGACACCTAACCCAACTAAGATTTAAACGGTGCTGGGCAGTCGAACCCAGGGCCTTGAACATGCTCTGCAAGCTCTTTAACAATTGAGCTGTGCGTCCAGCCCCCCTCCCATCTTCACCCCTTTCCTCAAGACTATTTTCTTTTCTCAGTTGAATGGTCTTGGCTGCTTTGTTGAAAATCAATTGACCATTGACACATGGTTTTATTTCTGGGCCCTGCATTTTATTCTGTTGATTTATCTGTCTGTCCACACGCCAGCATCGTACTGTCTTGATCGCTAACTTTGTCTTTAAATGGGTTATCTGCTACGTTATTAAAATGTTATTAGTAACCCAATGCATCTCACTTAGGAAAATGGGAAGGACACAAAAATCATGTGTAATTTTAGTATTCAGAGATGTAATAAAAGATACAAACACGAGTTACAAGTTGTCTTTCCTATTCAGATATATACATAACATAATTTGATTTTTTTTCTGAGGTGGGATGCACGGAACATAGAGCCTCAGAGCCTTTGCTCTCTGGTTAGCAATCTGTCACGAATATTTTCCGCGCTGACTTCTGACTTCTGCTCTCGGGGGCAGGGCTTGCTCGCACGGCGCTCGCCTGCGGGACACATGTGCTGTCATCGACTTGGGTCGATGTCTGTCGCTGATTATCAAGCTGCCTTTTTTGTTTCTAGGATAAACAGTGCCATCCCGAACATCTTCCGCACAGAGATGCTCTTGCTGCGTTTCTGCCTCCTTGGGGATAATTCCTGTCGGTGGAGTTGCTATGCGGAAGGGTGTGGATCTTTTTAAGGCCATAATTTGTCATGCAGATGTCTTTCAGAAGGTCGTGCCAGTTTGTGCCCCGGGAGACTTCCACCAGGAAATGGCTTCTTGGGTTTGACTGATCGAAGACCACAAGGGTTGGCCCCTTGGCGAGGAGCTGCTCCCGATGCTTCCTGTGGGAGGAATGGGGTGAGAGATCTCGAGAGATGGGCAAGGGATGACAAGAGACTCCTCCTGTCCCATCTGCCAGCCGTCTCTTCCCTTTACCTTAAACCAGTGGCTGGGGGACAGATGGGTCTGTTGTAGACCACAAGTGCCCACAGGATGTGTTGAGAGCTGTGGAAGCACAGCAGGGTACAGCGAGAAAAGACAAGGGTTGGAGTGACCAGGGATTTTCTCCATGGAGGGGACTGTCTGTGTGATAAAATAGGGGTTTGGCAGCGTGGCGCCTGTGGCATCTGCACACGGGGGGAGGAAGTGGTTTTTCAGCTGGTGACATCTCTCCCTACTGTGACTGTTATATTCTGTGCCCTGTATGGGTATTTATTTATTTATTGAGATAGAGTCTCTTTCTGTAGTCCATGCTGGTTCCGAACTCACTACGTATCCCAGGCTGGCTTCGAACTTATGGTAGTCCTCCTGTCTCAGCCTCCCAAGTGCTGGGATTACAGGAGTGTGCTGCCATGCCCAGTTTAATTTATTTATTTATTTTTTGCATAGTATCATAAAATGTGACTTTTTCTTATGGTACTGGGGATTGAACCCAGAGTTTTTGCACTGAGCTACATCCCAGACCTTTTTATGAACCCCACATCCCCATATACAATTTTGAGACAGTCTTGTTAAGTCACTAACATGCAAGGCTGGGCTTGTACTTGTGATTCTCCTGCTTCAGTCTCTCAGCATTCTGTGATTACAAGTCTGTGCCACCATGTCTGGCAATTTTTATGTTTTTTATTCTGGTCAAATAGACCTAATTGTAAAAATTTAATCAGTTTTAATTGCACAGTTTTATGACAATAAGTACACTTACATTGTGCGGCCGTCACTGCTGTCGATATCCTGTGGAACTCAAACTCTGTCCCCATGAAACCACAGCTACCTTCCCTCTCCCGCATCTCTTAATCACCACGTTTTGTCCCTGTGGAAGGGACAGACTGGGTATCTCCAGAAGCAGAGCCACAGCGGTATTCCTCCTGTTGTAACTGGCTTATTCCAGTTCATGCAAGATCTTGGAGGCTCATCTGCATTATGGCCTGTTTCAGAATTTCCCACCTTTTCAAGGTGACAATATCCCCCTGTATGGCCATGCCACCTTGAGCCAATTGAGTCACCTGTCCATGGGCCCTCGGGCCCTTGGAATGACGCGGCTTGGGGTGTGGTGCGCAGATGTCTGTTCGCTTTTCTATTTTCATTTTCCTGTGCCCAGAATTCCTGGAGCATGTAGGATTCTGTGCATAATATTTTTAAGAACAGCCATATAGCGTTCACGCATGGCTCTGCTGTTTCGTATTTCCACCAGCGATGCGTGAGAATTCTCATTTTCCTATGCCTTCGCCAGCTCATGGTGGGGGGTGGTCATGACAGCCCTCCTGACTGACAGGCATGGCTCTGATTCACATGTCCCCGTAGTAGTGACGTTTAGTCTTTATGTCACGTGATTGCTGACCATTTGTGTAGCTTTTGCCGTGAAGTGTTCTCACAAGTCTTTAGCTTATTTTCTCATTGGGTGGTTTATGTTGTTGACTTTCAGGCGTTCTTTATATATTGGGGATATGAATCCCCTGTCAGATACTTAACTTCAAGATATTTTCTTTCATTTACTCCCCTGACCGTGGCCTTTGATACATGATGGTGTTCCGTGCTGACGAAGACCAATTTTGCTGTTTGTTTCCTCTCTTGTCTGGGCTCTTGGTGTCATAGCCAAGAAATTCATGGCCAAATCCAGTGCCATCACGCTTTTCCTTTATGCTTTTTGTAGGGTGGTTGATCTCTCTAGCTAGTTGCCGTCTACCTATCTGTCGTCAGAACTCACAGTGCCACTGTCCATCATTTGCTGTGATGAAGGGATGGAGTAAACTGGCATAGGAGTTGTTTCTTCTTGCTCACATATCTGGGGTTGGTGAAGGGTCCGCCATGGGGGCTGGGCATGGCTGAACATGTGCCAAGGCCATGACTGTGTTCAATCTCTTTGTCCCTTGGGGCCAGGGCCTGACGGGGCATCTTCCCCTTGGATTGAACAGCAGGAGCCCAGTAGTTGAGCCCCAGCCCAGAGTTCATGATCTGGTAGTGGGGAGGTTGGCCAGAGCGCGCCATTAACCAGGGCAGGTCCTGTGACCATGATGGGCACGCAGGGTAGGAAGGTCTCTCGCCGCTGTTTTTAGTCGCCTGGCTGTATGTGAATGGTCCCACTGCCGAGGAGAGGAGGGTCGGGACTTGAGGCCTGAGAGGCTGAGAGGAGGCAGGTAAGACTGGATGCTGAATGGGGAACAAACGTGGCGTTTAATGGGTGTGTGGGAGATTTTTCTTAATGAATTAATGAAAAGGAAGTATCAAGACTGACCGGATGGATGGAGGGGAATCTGCTGAGATGGGAAAGGTGAGGACTGGAACCTACTTAGAGGAGGTACTGTATCGCCCCTGCCACCCACTCAGTGTGAAACACACAGTCGTGGGCAAGTGGCTATGTGAGATGAGGTGGGGTGTGCTTGTGAGATGATGCCAGGGCCTTCAGCAGGAAGGCGTGGGCATGTCTGCCCCCCCCCTTCCCCCAACTGTAGGGATCAGTGCCTTTGAAACTATAAAGGACCAGAGGAGCTGGGATCCCCTTTCCAGTAGGGCTCTTTGAGGAGGAGGTGATAGTTGTCCCTGGAGGGTTGGACTGGATCTGCAGGGGGGACCAGGGGTGTTTCAGGCAGAGGTAACAGCCCACCAAGGATGGAGGAATGGGGTATACCGAAGGAGAGAGGCAGCAGGTCCAGCCTGGACCAGGCCTGGGCAGCCTCTCATTCCTGTTACCCACCTGCTGCTGAATCAGTGCAGAGAAGGATGCTTGGTTGACTTGTTGACCTTGATTCTTGTTCTCGTGTCCTTGTGGGCTGAGTTCTGAGGGTAAGGAGGCCCCGGCTGTCATTCTGAAACTCATGAAAAGAGCGAGCGCTGAGCAGTGTTGGAGGGGGACGTTTTCCCTTCCAATCATTTGCTCCAGCGCCTTCAGAAGGGAGCTTGTCAGCAGCGGCGCAAAGAAGAGAATTTCCTTCTAAACGTCCTGCTGGTGGAGCCGCCTGTATGTAGCATAGCGTTGGGGCTTCAATGTGGCTTTAAGCGAAGGGTTAAGATGAGCTACGTGAGTGTGTCAGGGCAGGACAGGCTAAATTGTGCCACATGCCTTTTGTGTTGCAGGATGGACTGCTGAAAGGAATGAAGCAGCTCTGTGCACACATATGTAGTGCTTCTGGATTATTCTGTATGCGGGGAAGCTGGGAATAAGCTTGTTGTGGTGGTGTGTGCATGGAGTCCTACCTACTCAGGAGGCTGAGGCAGGAGGATCCCAATCCGAAGCCAGAGTGGATAACATAGCAAACTGTTCCTTGAAATAAAAACTAAAATAAAAGGCTGGGATACAGTGTAGTGGTGGAGAGTTTGCCTTGCATGTATAAGGCCCTGAGTTTAATCCCTAGTAATTTACACATATATAAAAATATGCTACAAGCAGGATGATGTGAAGCATGAACACCATGTGGATTATCTATGTGCTTATTTATTTACCAATTTTTTATGGTGCTGGGGATTGAACCCAGACCTCCCTGAGCTGTATTCCTAGCCATGCGTGTGTTATTCTGAGAAATAGCGTCTTGCTAAGTTTCCTAGGTTGACTTCAAGCTTAAGATCCTCCTGCCTCAGCCTCCCAAAAGTGCTAAGATTACAGATCTTTGCCACTGGGACTGCCTTAGATTTTATTTTTTTGAGAGGGTTGGATATCTATGCTAGGCTCTGCTGGAGTGATTCGAGCTGTACTGAGGACGTGTTGGACTTGGGTAAAAGGGAGACTTGGCTTTTGTCATATATCCTTATGTACAGTAGATTACTGCCGAACAGAATGAAGTAAAATTTACCTTTTTCTGAGTGACTTTTTAACAGTGGAGGTGGAGTGTTCAGAGCTGTCAGGCTCTGATGGAAGGTGCTGGTCGACTGTCCACCTCCTGGGGATCTCGAGTTAAGCCCCTCCAGCTCTGCTCACTCACCACCCCCTCCACGGGGAGCTTTGGGGGAAGGGGCCAGGGGAGACACGAGAACAGAATGGCTGAAGGTGGTCTTTCTTCTCCTTTCCATCGGGCAGCCTCACAGCCGGCAGTGGAGAGAGTGGGCTTTGAAGCGTGGTCATTGGTGGCAGACGGTGGCTTGCCCATTAGTGGCCTAATAGTGTTGTCTGCAGGCTGCTGCTTGCACGCACGAACCTCTCCGTGTGTAGTGGGGGTGAATAATCCCCAAATTGTATTTGATTTCTGCAGTGTATTTCTGTATTTCTATTCAAAGTTGAGTGCATCTGATTTTATGGGAATTCATAACAGTTCAAACTAAATTGTGACACCCTGCTGTGAAAATCTCTCACTCCTGAGAAAGTGAAACGCCACTCAGATGTCCCCTCCTGCCCTGGGCCTTCCCCCTGCTCTGTTCCAGGGTACAGATCCCTTCTGCCCTGCACCTCCTGCTTAGGCTGTGGGGGGCAGTAGAACCTGAAGGGTGTGGGAGCCCTACGTGGGAGCACAGCCCATTTCCAAACAGGGGATGTGCTGGCTCCCACAGCAAGGAGGACTGCAGCCCTCTAGGCTGGGGCACCCACTTACTACGTGCCGACTTCCTCTGTGTCCTTATAGTCCTAAGGGATTTGGTGACCCCACTTTGTAGATGTGCAAGGAGCCTGGCTGCCTCCAGCCTTGGCAGAGGAGTGGGCTTGGTGTCTCCCAAACTGGTCCATGGTCACCTGTGGGCACATCTCCCCGAGGGGCCGCAAAATCAATCCAGTGTGTGTGCGTCTGAGGGTGTGTGTAGTTGTTCACCAGCACGTGCTCTTCTTTCTGACTGCCAGACACTACCTAGGAAAGGAGACGCTCACTATGGGACCGCCTGCCACCGAGAGCCTGGCTCTGAGGCCTGGGCCAGCAAGTTCTGCCCCGGTAGCCACAGCCAGGATATGGGGAGTCCCAGCAGGAATCATGCCACCTCCTCCCAAAGTGGGAGGCAGAGGACCAGGATTATGGAGTACCCACTTCCCAGAGCAGAGGGAGCCCCATGTCTTAGAAGTGTCTCTGCGAGCAGGCAGTGGGCAGCCACGGGGTGGCAGCCTTCACAGCTGCAGGTCTCCCCTAGTGTGCAGACTTGGGGAATTAGGAGGGAATTTTTGTGTGTGTGTGCGTGTGGTATTGGGCACCAAGCCCAGAGCCTTCATACCAAGCTACATACCAGCCCATTTTTATTTTTGATTTTTGAGACAGTGTCTTGCTGAGTTGCCCAGGCTAGCCTCAAATCTGTGATCCTCCTCCGTCAGCCTCCCAGAGAGTACTGGGATTACAGGCCTGGTCTTCCAGGCCTGGCTTGGAAGGAATTTTCTAAGCAGAGTTGCATATCTGCTTATAGGCTGTGGTGAGGTTTTGGTAGCATGGTAGTAAACTAGGCTAGTCATTGACAGAACATTGGCTGATTATTATAAGAAAAAAGAACAGAAAAGGCAGACCTCAGGAGAAGAAAAGAGAGTCAGTGTAACACGACCCACGTGATGCCATGGTTTTATACCAGCCATGCATGTACACATCTGCCTGCCACACACACGGCCTCAAATGGTGGGCAGGCATCTCTCACGGCCGCCGTGGCATCCCCAGCTGGCATTTGGAGGTGGGTTGGCAGGGCCATGGGGCGGCTGCACTTCCGGACTCTGAAGATAGTTTTCAAAGACAGACCCTGGCACTGGAAGCCTGCTGTCCTTGCAGTGCTGTGGAGCTTGGTGCCACTGTCCCTCTGAGCCCAGGGTTAACGACAGCTCTGTCTGCGGGACTTTTGCCAGGTGTCTGCATGGCTTGATCTTCTATTTTGTCATGTCTGCCCTCTCAGTCCCACCCAGCTCACCCACCCCTAACCCTTCTCCCCAACTGCACCTTCTTCCAGCACCCCATGTAGCTCTGTCACCTGCTGGCCTGTGTTGACCTCTCCCAGGGTGTCAGCCCCTCTGGGCAGGGTCTTAGCTCCCCCGCGCAGGTCTTTCCCGTGTTCGTTCTGTGAACCCGGGACTTGGTGCACGATAGGCCTTGTCAGGTTGGTATGTACAGCGTGGGGTCACCTGCTGGAACCTTCCACCTGTGTGTCGCCAGCTCTCCAGGCCTCAGTGGAGGCTTTAATTGGATGTTGTAGGTGTGGTGATTCTGCTGTGGGGGTGGCTGTGAGATTGCTGAGCTATACCCATTTCAGAGTGTCCCCAGTCCGTCCTCAGCTCTGTATGTCTGAGCAGCGGGTAGAAGGTTGATGTGGCCAGGGTTAGCACTGTGCCGTCTCCAGAAATCTGCAGTCAGATCCTGCCAAGGACAGAGTTGTCCTTGTCTGTGGGATTCATGCTGGAGGGAGGTGTTAGGGGTGAGGTGGGAAAGACAGGGTCACCTGGTAGCAAGTGCAGCATTGTCCTCTTGGTGACCATCACAGGCAACACCTTTGAGATGTAGCAACCCAGAAGGACGGAAGGACCGGGAACCTGCCAGCCGGCCCTGGCTGAGTCCCTTTGCAATCCTGGCTTGGGCAGCCTGGCTTCTCTGCTGCCCTGGCAATACAGGGGCTTGAGCGTGTCGGAGTTCTCATCTGGACCCTGCTTGCAGGCCTCCCAACCACCCCTCACCTGGGTCCTACCTGGAGCACTGTGTGAGCTCAGCATGGCCTGGAGCTAAGGCTGGGAGCTTGACCACCATGGCCATAAGAATAACCAGATATCACCCTTCTTCTCTTTGTGGCCTTGGGTGAATTACTGAACCTCTCTGAGCCCCACCGTGTTGAACACATAGTACCTCACAGGGCTTGTCAGCACTCAGTGCTGCAAATCTCAGCATCTGTGCAGCTGGCCGGGAGCCCTGGGACTCCACACTCTTACAGCCATGGGCAGTGACAGTCTGTGTCATGTACTTGACATCTAGCACATGTTTGCAGCCCTTCTGGTGTCCCTGTGCTCCCACAGTGCCCAGCACAGGGTTGGCGTGCCAGAAGATAGTGGGGATTGGCAGGTCCCGATTGGCTTTGGCGGCCTGGCTGTGTCTCCTTGGCAGCGGGGTGTTTCAGAAATTTCTGGAAGGTTTCCTACAAGAGAAACCATTAAGCCAGCACCTGAAAGATTTGGGACAGCTGCTGTGACCTTGCTGGTGATATATCTCTGGCATGTGCAGGCCCAGGCAGAACACCTGGCATGAAGGGGGTGTGGGTTTCCTGGTGGGACAGGGGAAGGGCCACGGGTTATGCCATGTTGCCAGGTGGAGGAAGCCCTGGGTTACAGCTGGCAGGAGGCCCAGGCCAGAGGAAGGTCAGACTCCCATCACCGTGGCATGTTGGAACCAGACCAGGTAGACATTGTTCCAATCCTGGAGTGATATTTTTTGAGCCTCACTTTCTTGATCTACAAATTGGGGACAAAGATTTCTGTTCCATAGAGATATTTTGAAAGATCGAGTGAGAACAGTGCCTGTGTAAGTCCCTAGCCTGTGGGACCTACTCAGGTGTGTTTCTTGCCTTCCTTCCTTCCTTCCTCCTTCCTTGTATTGACATTTCCTGTCACACCCAGGGGGACAGTGGCACGCATTCTCTGGCTATTTGTGGATGATGTGCGTATATTACACAGATGTTTAATTCTCACATCTGGCTTACAAAGGCAGCAGGCTGGAGACTTTTTGCTTCTAAAGACACTCATTCACAGAGAGATGTCAGACTCTCCCTTAATTGCCCTGTGCCTCAGTTTCTCCACTTGTAAATCATGGATAATGCCAGCGATGCTGTCTGGCTCCTTTGCAGGATGTGGTGGGCTCATGCAAGACAACAGATGGGAAGTGGTTTGAACATTTAGAAAAGGGCATCTTGTTCAACCTGCCTGGTGCTTCGGGGGATGCAGATTAAAGCAGCAACACCTCACCATTGTTCATGTGTCTGATTGGCAGCCGTTTCAAAGAGGGATCACCGTCAGGCGGGCACGTGGGCCCTCCCATTGTCCACTGCTAGGGGGATAGCAGTGGCTAATGGAGGTTTACGTCCACACTCTGGTTTGTAGTTAATTGACCCAGCGATCACTGTCACAGAGCCAAATTAGAAAGCAAAGTCACAGCACCGTTCTGTCCGTGGCGGCATTGCCTGTGGTGGCAGGAACCGGGGAGAATCAGGTGCCCATCGGGGGGTGGGGGGAGATCATCTCTAGCGTGATGCGTGGACAGAGAGGAGGCACTTCTAGTCCATGGCCCAGAGGGTTGTTTGTGGGATGTCGTGACACAGAAAAGCACGTGGCTTTTGCTGGTGGGGTTGGGAGTTCCTGGGAACAAATGGAGTGCCTTGTGCATTCCAGGGGAGCACGCTGCTGCTGCATAGAGAGGGGACTGTAGTGACCAGCAGTGGGGCCATGCAGCTTGTAATGGGCCATGCTTGGGTGCAGAGAGAGTCTAGCAGGTGCCGTGTGACAGGCGCCACCCACGCTGGCTGCGGAGGAGTTCTGTTTGGCTGACAAAGTGCAACTTCCGAACTGAATCATTTGCCAACGTTTAAAAATTGAGTTCACGTAAAAGCCCACCATCCCGGTTTTCATTGAGAAAGAGCAAGAGCTTTGGCCACGTGGATCCCGCCTTCCCTATTGGTTGAAATACACCAGCCGCTGCCTGTGTGGCCCGAGTGGCCAGTGTTCCCGCCTGAAGTCTTCCTCTGGGTTTCTGTCTGGTCCCTGCAGGTGCCTTGACTCCATTTGTGGAACCCATGGTGGGTGTTAGATCAGGAACCCAGAAGGCTGGAAATGCCCAGGCCTAAGGAGTGGACCCAGCTCTATGAGTCACACACGCCCAGTAACCTCTGTTCTGCCACGGCTGTCCCAGACTTCATCATTAGGACATCTGCTATGCATCCTAGCAGAAGACTGAAGGGTACCAGGGACTGTTATGTGTCCCGTTGGTGTGGTCACCTTGCCATCCACTGAGGACACAGCTGAGAGTCCCCGCCCTGTGTAGAAAGAAGGAATTGGAGTACTCAGCCAGCTCTGACTCTCACCCCACAGTCTCAGGGGGGATGTGGACGTTTCCCCGCATACTTTTTCCGTCTGTTCCACATGCTTCCCAGGGCCTTCCCACCTCTCCGTTCCCTGCTTTTCCTCCCCCCTTCCTCAGTGCAGTACTGAGGTTGGAACCTAAGGCCTTCACGCTGAGCCCTATCCCTAGTCCTCTTTTTGTTTCTGTTTTGATACAAAGTCTCTCTAAGTCTGTAAGTTGCCCAGGTTGGGCTTAACCTGGCACTCCTCCTGCCCCAGGCTCCCACGATGCTGGGATTATAGGCGTGTGCTCCCACGCCCAGCTCTGGGTCACTTACTAGTGATGGAAGTGGTGTGTTGGCTGGGGTGCAGAGCTGGACCCGCTCGTTGCCTCCTGGGGATCTCCGAGACTGCAGAATGCCCAGTGGACGCTAGCTGAGGGGTGACGTGTGCCACCTGCGTCTCTGCACTGCCAGGGCAGATGGCTTCGTGGGAGGCTGGGGACCCAGCTGCTGAACATGTGCCCCAGGATCACTGCTGGGCTGTAGGGAGTCTGCTCCTGAGCCGCCTCTGGCTGGGTAAGGACCACAGCCCTTCTTGCGGCAAGAAGATCAAACACCGTCCCAGTCACCCTTAGGATGGCCCACTGAGCTTCCATCAGCTGGACCCACGTCTAACTGGAGCTTGGCTGTGCCCAGGCAGCTGTGGCCTCTCTCGGACTTGCTGTGGGGTTCTGGGCACGTCCCCTCCTTTCTTTGGGCCTCTTTGGATACCGTGACCTGGGGCTTCTCTCATCTTTCAGGGTGTTAGGATGAGGTTATGGGACAATTTGATTGATATTATTAAAAAAAAATACATGCCTGGAATCCCAGCAATGTAAGAGGCTGAGGCAGGAAGATTGCCAAGTTCGAGGCCTGCCTGGGCATCTTAGTGATTTAGCAAGATTCTGTCTCCAATAAAAAGTAAAAAGGAACAGGGGAACGTGCTCAGTATGAAGGCCCTGGGTTTAAAGACCAGGAGCAGGTGTGCACATTGGTTCTGGGCGGTGGCTGTTGGGCTTGCCAGGCTCACTCTTAGGCCCTGTTTTTCCAGCCGTCACCTTCCCCTTTCACCCTGTCAACCAGCTAACAAGGCTTTGCTGCTCCAGGGGGATGTGGCCTTGGAGGGTGGAGGCAGCAGTGTGTCTCTCTTCCAAAGCTTAGAGTATGTCCTGACCGCAGCCTCTGTGCCTGCCCTTAGGTTGGCCCGGTGTCCCCCGCCAGGGCAGCCAGCCTGAGCCCTGGCTCCTGCTCCAGCCCACTCGCTCTCTAGCCTCTGTGCTATGCCCAGGATAAGACCATGGGGAAAACTACGTGTAGAGACTCTCTTCTTACCCGGCCTGCCCCCACCCCTGTCCCTATTCCCAGGGGTCTGGCTTCTCCCTTCTGTTAGGCCCAGTTCTCCCCAAGGCTGCAGAGGTGGGCTGCTGTAGGGTTGCCTGTCACCCTATTCTAAAAGGAGTGTCTCACTTTCCTCTCCTTTGTTTCTAGGAGCCATGAGGTGCCCTGTGGCTGCCGGCTGCCCTGTGGTCTGGCTCTACATGCTGATCTCTGGATGCTGGGGTAAGTCCTCTCCCCTCCCCATCTGGCAGCCAGCTCTGTCCAGGAGGCCAGGCCGGAGGATGCTCAGGCCAGCAGCCTGGTTGTGCCCTGCACCCTGGACACTCGGCCTTGCTGTGGATGACAGAAGGTGCCTTTCCCTCTCTGAACCTCATTGCCTTGTGCAGCTTTGCATCGGGGCTGGGGACACAGAAGAGCACAGGAAGAGTCTCGAGAAATCCACAGCTCTGTGGCCTATGACCGTGAGCTGACCTCCTGGGCCACAGATCTGTTTGGTCTCATGGCTGCCCTTCTCCTGAGCTACAGATCTGTTTGGTTTTACCATTGCCTCTGAGCACACCTGCTGTGTATCACCACGTGCACACCGCACCTGACTTTGGTAGGTGTAAGTCATCGCTTTTGCTCCAGGGGCTCAGAGCCTGGCAGGGAAAGTCACACGCAGGGTCGTGAGAAGTGTGTTTATCGGGACATCTGTGGCTCCTTTAGGTGTCCGTCAGGGGATGAGAGTCATTGGGTTGTGAAACAGGAGAAGCCAAGCCAGAGAGGCAAGTTGTGCTTTGGGCTTCGCAGACTAAATACAAGTTTTAGCCGAGTGAAGTGGGGAGAAGGCATCCTGGATGGGACATAGTCCGAGCGAAGGGTTGGTGGTCCTTTGTGCAGGGACCCACCCCTGCCCCACAATCTAGTGCCAGCTCCAGCACCCAGACAGAAAGTCAGAGCCTTAGCACTGCCTTTCCTGTGGCCCTGACTGCTGGTGGTGAGGAGCGAAGCAGTGACAGCCACTCTGAAGGCAGGCCAGGACTGCAGGCACACCATGCGCCGTGTCCCCAGGGCCGAGGCTTCCCTGGGGAGGAGCGATGGGCACCGCATGCCTGGCAACAGGCAAACACATTCCTGTGTGGGAGTGCTTCTCCTCCACCTCCCCAAGGAGCGGGCGGAGTCCCTGGAGGAAACCACAGCCTGGTACTTGTTGGAGTGTCGCTCTAAAGCGTCCCCTCCCTGCTTCCGTGCTGGGTCTCAGTGTAATGCCCCCTGTGACGGGGAACTCACTGCCGCCCAGCACTGCAGCACAGACTCCTAGAGGCAGAGGGGAAGGAGTCTCAGGCCCTTGGCTGGCCCCCAGAGGATAATCTGAAAGCCTGCAGAAGCTACTATCCTGAGGTCATCCGAGGCAGGGGTGTTGATTCTGCGTGAGGTTTTTATCAGATGGCTGTCCCACCTTGGCACTCTCTGCCCCATGCACGTGCCCTCAGCCAGGGCAGCCCTGGCCTCTGGGACTCACCTCAGCTTCCCAGGCACTCTGTGACTGTGGGCACTGCCCTTCCCACCCTGTTCCTCTCCCTTTGTCCTCCTACAGGGAGACCCAGCTATAAAAGTAGAACAGGTATCAGGTCCTCACTGGCTCAGTGGGGTGTGGCTGTCCCCCTTGAGCTCTCAGGTGCATGGTGCATGCGATATCAGATGCATAGGTGTACGTGCCGGGTCTCACTGTCGGGGTCCGTTCCCTCTGTGGTCACTCTGGGTCACCTTGTGTAGGCTCCTGAGCTGCCCCAAGCTTCAGTTTCCTTAGCACAGGAAACAGATGGGGCATTTCTTTCTGGCTGCCACAGTGAGCACTCGGGGATCTGTTGCAAACCATGGGTGACCTCCCTGCCTGTGGTGCCTGCACACTGGGGGTCCTACTCCTGCACCTCCTGGTCCCCTTCTGGTGCAACCAGTGGCTTCCTTGAACGTGTTAAGGTGGTGGCTGGCCTTGGGGACTGGAGTGTGGTTTCCTGTGCCATTGTCCCATGCCATCCACTTGCTCATTCCTGTTCCTCCCTTGTCCCCCTAACTACTGGCAGTACAGCCAGGCTGGAGGGCAGGACCAGGCTTCTGGTCCTCCCAAGCTGGGATTGAAGAATCAGGGAGGTAGAGAAATCTGCCCAAAGCCGCCGAGTGATTGGCAGAGTGCACAAGGCCCCGACTCTGGGATTGTGCATCTGTGTCCCCCATCCAGTGCCCCCTGGTTGTCACTGAGAGTTGGGAGGGGGAGAAACTCTGATGTTTCCCCAGTGTGAACCACATGTTAAGCCTTGAGTGCCGTCACTGCTCTGAGGACTGGGGTGAGAGCAGAAAAGCTGGCTGATGAGGCAGAACCTGGGCTAAATCCAAGCTGGGCCACTCGCAGACGGTCTTGAATCCCTGAGGGGAGGGAGTGTCACCCCATGATGTTCCCTGACTGCTTCTGCGCACTTGGAGTGAGCTGGCTGGGGAGACGGAACAGTGCTGGGCAGTGGGTGCAGGCAGTGCTTAGGGCCGAGGCAGGTGGCCTGGGTGGATTGGGGGACAGAGGAGTAGCCTTGGGCCCAGGAGCCGGGATTCCTCCTCTTTCCTCAGATCCACCCACTGTACCTCCCCTCTCTGTCCCCCGTGTTCCCACCTGGCCGGAGGCCCAAAGATCCTGCTGTAGCAGCCTGGCCCAGGGTCATGTGGTGTTTGTGTTGTAAAGTAGTTTTTGGAGACTGAATCCGCTCTCCTTTAGGGCCCTTCCTGCCAGCCCCTTTCAGTCCCCCTGTGCCTTCCATGGCAGCTGTGGCCCTTGGGCCTCAGAGGGGGACAGGCCAATTCTGAGAACGCAGGCCCTTCTTGATTATTGGCAGGTTCTGTGAAAAGACATTATAAACGAATGATGCCACTGCAGGCAAATTTGCCTTTCCTCACTTGATCCCTGCT